>JAODAL010011340.1:0-100495 GCA_025379985.1 Phyllomedusa bahiana
TTCTAGAATTAAAAGGGGTTCTAAAAAATTGCATGTACCAAAAAAAGCTGTTTAAAAAAAAACCTCTGAATTTTTTACAGGGGGGTTTCAGGAAAAAATTTACCGATGTAGGGGGAAATTTAGGGACATGGGTATGGAGACGGACAGGGGAACAAAGTACAGGGGACATTTCCCCCAGCCCCGTTTTAGTAAAATGAGGGAAAAAAATGCCAAGATAAAAGGGGACCTGGGTGTAACAGGGGGCATTAACCCCCAGTATTTCCCCAAATGAAGCTCAAATTTGGTTTCCCCATCTTACGGAGGGGCAAGCGCTACCCCTGTATCGACTGTGTAATGGGAAAGGGTGGGAAATTCTCACACTTCCGCTTCCGCACCCCTTTCTTCAGCAAAAGGACAGTTTTCGGTTTCGCGGGCATAAGGGGATTTTAACCCCGCGTGTTAATTTGTTTAAAGGGGGCCAGGGCCCCGGGCTCTCACCGCAACCCCCTGTAACTGGCCTGGGTCTTTTCCCGTGGCCCAAAGGGCAGGTTAGGGCAAAAGTTTCCCGTGAAACTAAAATGGTGGTTTTAAAAGGGCTCCTTTTTCCGGGGACCCTTTTTTTAAAAGGGGGGGTCATGGAGGTTTTTGGGGGTTTTGCTGTGGCCCCGGGGAAAATATAGTCAAAGGGCCAGTGAAACTAAAATGGTGGTTGAAAGGACTCCCTTTTTTTCCCGGGACTTTTTAAAATGGGGGGTCATGCGGTTTTGGGGGGATTTCTGTGGCCAGGGCGGGTATTCAAATTTTCCAGTTAAAATAAGATGAAAGGTTTCCCAAAAACCCTACTGCCTTTGGCACTTTTTTAATTTTTTTGGGGTTTATGCAGGTTTAAAGGGTTTTAGGCTGTGGTACAAGATGGGATAGGGGAATGGTCTGTGGGCTTTTTTTTTTGTGACTTTTTAACCTAAGTGTGTTCCTAAGAAGTAGCACGTTTCCTTTGACTGTTGTGGGGTGTTATTTTTTTGCTTCTCCCGCCTTGTTTGGGTGTAAAAGGAAAAAAAGGGGGTTGTTGCTCTCCCCTAGACTTTAATGGTCATGTTTAACGATGCTATATCGGGAAAAAAAATTTTCGATAGCGGAACCCCACTATCGGGGCTATCGACGATTTCGATAGCCAAAGCAATGCTCAACACTAATTAAAAAAGCTTTTAAAACAGAAATGGGAAACCCTATTTATGAAAAAAAACAGTTAAAATGTATAGTGTTTCATTACATGGGTGTGTCCAGAGTCTGCAGAGGAAATGAAACAATGTTGAGAAACGAAACTTAGCTGGCTTAATAGGAAAAGCAACTGAACAAAATCAATGAGGGAATAAAGGTACAAACATGAACAACGGAGGGTCCCTGTGTAGGAGCAGTGCATTGGTTCCTTGCTGTAAAACATTTTCTCATAGAGCATCTCTTATGCCTTTTTAGGAATCTACCAGTAATTGTAAGCAACAAAATTCATTAGCTTAGTTTTGTACAAGTAATCTTATAAACAGTAGGACGATGCTATGCTTTAACCCCTTACTGACATTTACTTAAGCTTAAAGGGGTTGTCTCCCTACACTGATTCATCTCACCTCAGCCCTGTTTTCTTGTTTCATTTTGAATTCAGGGGCATGTTTACTGGCTTCTACTAGGCTGCAGTAGAAGGCAGGTCTGTAGCTATAGCAACCAGTGCTGGCAGCCTATCATGAGAGATTGAACAGGTCTGTAGCTAGAGCGATCTGAGGAACTGATGTAGCCCATACAAGAGGGAATATCTAGGAATAGGTAGGACACTGTTAATGAACACATACTGAAAAGTGACTTTTTTTTGCAAGATCTTTAACATAAAAAGCAATCCTTGTAGTGAGACAACCCCTTTAAGTCATCATGACAGTAGAGGAGTATGGAGTGAGCTCACTCGCTGAATCCACTCCATACATGGCAATTGGCAGCTGATTATTACAGCTGACACCTATTGCTAAAAGCAGGGAGAGGAGCCAGCTGCGGCAGCAGGAACAACAGTAGGTACTTTTGGATAACGCAGGGTTAAAGAGTAAGAAATACAGCAAACAGAGGTCAGGATCACAGAAACACAACCAGGAACTGATGCTGGACCAGAGGCAGTACATTCCTTAAATCAGGGGAGGTCATAGGTCACTGGACAGGTAATTAATGTACTGTCCCTTTAAATCACTGAGAACTGCCATGCATGAACCCGAAGGCTATGTTCACACGGCTTATTTCAGGGCGTATTTACGGACGTATTTATGTCCGCAAATACATCCCGAAATACGTTTCAAATAATGAACAATTAGATTAGCATTGATTCCGATGTAAAATACGCCTCGTCATTCACACGAGGTGTATTTTCGCAACGTATTTGCGGGCGTAAATACGTCCGTAAATACGATCGTAAAATTAAGTCCCCTGTCACTTATTGAGGCATATTTTGCAACGTAAATCCCCATAGTAAAGAGTGGGGAATGTATTTACGACGCGAAATACGTGCCACACTTTGTGACACGTATTTGAAACGTATTTCGGGACGTATTTGCGGACGTAAATACGTCTGTAAATACGCCCCGAAATAAGCCGTGTGAACATAGCCTAAGGGGTGTGTGCATGCCCAGAAATCCAGAGTAGATGGGTGTGCATACTTACAACTCAGTGGCTATTCCCAGTAGGAGGTAATATAAGCCTCTGTGCTACATGGGAAAAATTTAGCAGGTGTAGCTTACTAACGAACAATTGCTCAAACATCCATCCACTAAGGGGGCAACTGCCTTGTAAAAAAACTGGACATTGGATAAGACGCAGTTCACACCAGTATGCAGAAAAGTCACAGTACCATACAAGGGAGACTGCACAAAAACAAAATTACTGATGACCACTCACACACCTACTATCTATGAGAGGGGTGATTGCTAGTATTACAACTGTATATAGATAAGGCATATAAAGAGTGCTACGACTAAGGGCACGGATGTGCCTGAAACGCGTCAGTGTTTTTTGAGGATGCCACTTTATGTCCCTCCTTGTGTCGGTCTCTAATTACGATTTTAATCATGATTTGAAATAAATTACTAATTTTTATTATTATTACTCTTTTGGCTGCTTCCTAACACGCTGTCCCAACCTTTGGATTGGCTGTCTATATAAAGGGTGAAAGTTATACAGTTACATCCAAGAGGATGAGTGTTTGAGCAATTGTTCATGAGTTAGCTGCACCTGTTAAATGTCTCCCAGGTAGCACTGGGGCTTACATTTCCTCCTACTGGGAATAGTTCTTTGTCCAGCCAGAGTTGTGATTATGGCCTTGTGTCTGTGGTTTTAAGTAAATAGTGACCCATTTTTCTGTGATTATTTTTCTGTAAATTGCTAGTAAAGTTAGTGTTTAGACTCGCAAGTCAAGGAGGACCCTTGATGTAGTTTGTGACCTTATGTATTTTGGCCAATATATCAACTAATACCTTATATCTGATATTTTTTCAGTATGTAATTTTGCTTTGTAATACTGGGGAGTAGAGGGTGTCAGGATTTTGTGTTGGACACTTGAAATATGCTGGGCAGCCCGCTGAATCGAATAGTAAGGGCGTCATCAATTGGTTGTTAGCCAGCAATTTATAAAAACATTAGGCCTCATTTATCATAGGTGTCTAGCAGTAAGACTGTGTTGTCCATAGCAACCAGTCAGAATATAGTTTTCATTTTCCCAGAGCAGCATAACAAATGAAAGCTGAGCTCTGACTGGTTGCTATGGGCAACACAAACAGTCTTAGGGTATGTTCACATGGCATATTGCGGTGTGTATCTGTGCATACTGCAAGACACTCTGTGTTTAGAAGAACATGCTGCTCAGCGCGTACTTCTAAAGCGCAGAGGGGTCCAGCCCCCCCCCCCCCCCCTCCCCGGCCAGCCCCATTCACTTTCATTGTCCCTGCCGCCTATATGCCGGAAAGAAGTGACATGTCACTGTACAGTTTCTGAAATATTGCCACCCTTGGCTCAAAAGTCAGTAATCATCCCTTTTTGCAACTCTAATAAATCACTCCTGTTTACCATGACAGCAACAAGGAATATGTGTGTAGACAGTCTATCCAACACCTTATATACCCACCAAGCCAGCTCACCACACGTGACGTCCTTCATGGACAATGCGCCACCAACAATGAAAATAGTACGGGCCACATGTATGAAAACTGTCTTTGTCTAAGACTTTCTTTGTTGCCCATAGCAACCAATTAGAGTTCCCCTTTCATTTCCTATAGTGCTCTGAAAAAATGAAAGGAGAGATCTGATTGGTTACTATGTGCAACAAAAAAAGTCTTAGACCAAGACAGTTTTCATACATAAGTTCATAATAATTTAACTTAACTGTGAACGATACAATAGTCTTCCACCAAGCTGCGTACACTACAGTGTACTAAGCGCTGCACATTAAATATCAGATACTCATATACCCCTTCTCTTTTATGTAAAACTGTAGCAACTGTCTCATTGCCTTCTGACATCTGAGGCTTAGGACTCTGTATATTGAGAATATGGATTTCAAATAATCTCTCTCTGTAGGGGTTACCTTTTTACCCTTTTTGAGTTTGTACATAACACTTCCTTATTTGCACGCATTGCTGGAGGAATTTGGAAAATGTTTGGCTTAAGTACACTACGTGGCGCAATACAGCAGGTGATTTGGGAGTCGCGCTGATTAGCCCGCCGGCCCCATAGACATGCATTACTCGCGGCGTGTATTCGCCGCAAATAATTGACATATCTCCTCGCGAGTACAATACGATCGTATTGTACGAGCGGGGAGAGGAGGTGTAATCCATAGTTCTCTATGACAGCTATGGATTACTGTAATTATAGGGCGCATTTCCCAGCGTATTAAGCGCCGTGTGAACATACCCTTACAATGACAACAGGTAGAAATGATAGGCAATTAGCAAGACAACCCCTATAAAGAAGTGGTTCTGCAGGTGGTGCCCACAGACGATCTCTCCATTCTAATCCTTTTTGGCTGTTGTTTTGGTCACTTTTCCATTTTGTTGTTGCTCTCACCACTAGAGGTAGCATGAGGCGGTATCTATGACCCACAGAAGTTGCTCAGATAGTGAAGTTCGTCCAGGACGGCACACCACTGTGAGCTGTGGCAAGAAAGTTAGCTGTGTCTTTCAGCACAGTGTTTGGAGCAGATACCAAGAGACAGGCCAGTACACCAGGAGACGTGGAGGGGGCTGTAGGAGGACAACAACACAGCCGCAGGTTGCTATATCCTCCTTTGTGCAAGGAGGAAGAGAAGGAGCAGTGCTAGAGCCCTGCAAAATGATCTCCAGCAGGCCACTAATATCCACGTGTCTGCTCAAACTGTCAGAAACAGACTCAATGATTGCGGCATGAGGGCCCGATGTCCACAAGTTGGTGATGTGCTTACAGCCCAACACCATGCAGGGCGATTGGAATTTGCCAGAGAACACCAAGATTGGCAGATTCGACATTGGCGCCCTATGCTCTTCACAGATGAGATCAGGTTCACACTGAGCACATGTGACAGGCATGACAGAGTCTGGAGACGTTCTGCTGCCTGCAACATCCTCCAGCATGACCGGTTTGGCAGTGGGTCAGTAATGGTGTGGGGAAAAGTGTTGATCGAACAGATCGAGAAACATTAAGTTCGAGTCAAACATCTCGATTTTTTCGAACCGAACATTTTACTGTTCATTTGAGTAAATGTTCGAGTTCGACATGCTGTTCGACGTGCCATTTTAATAGTTTTTAGCGCCTTTCTACACTTTTGGCAGACATTCAATCAGTACAGAGCACAGAGAAGTGTCAAAAATGTCATCACTGAGGTGTGGGGCTCTAATTGGCTGCTACAATCACATGGCCATGTTAAATATATTTCTCTGTATTCTGTTCTGAATGCCATTTTCAGCTCACTCTCTGTACTGTACAGACTGCTCTTAGTTAGTTAGATAGCATTTTCCTCTCCATAGACATCAATAGTTAGGGAGTTTGGTATTGCTCACTGCATCTTTCCAACACCCAGAAGCTGTTATTTGGTGACATTCTCCTATACAAAGAAATATATTCTAAATAGTGGTTGGTTAGTGAAAATTATTCTGAATGGAGAAAACTTCATTTTTGCAGTTTTGGGGGTCATTTAATTGTTTAACACACTTTTTCCCAAAACCCAAAATACAAAAAAAACATTTTTTAAATTTGGGGTTGGTTGGTGAAAATTTTTCTGATGGGAAAAAAGGGTCCATGTTTGCAGTTTTAAAGTGTTTCAGAAAATTGAAAATAAACACCTTTTTCCCAAACCCTCTTATACAAAACAGGGGGCCCCCCATGTATAAAAATTGCCCTAGGTCAAAAAACCACTTTTTTTGCCCATAGAAACCAATCAAGCCCCCCTTTTAAATTTTCATATAGAGCCTGGAAAAATGAAGGGGGCGTTAAAGGGTTTTTTATGGGCAACAAAGGGATTTTTTTAACCCTGGGGACATTTTAATAAAAGGGGTGGCCCATATTTTTTAAAATGGGTGGGGGTTGGTAAAAATTTTTTCTAAAGGGGAGCAAATTTCCCATTTTTGAAAGTTTTGGGGTTCAGTAATTGAAATTAACACACCATCTTAAAATTCCTATAAAAAAAAAATACATTTAAAATAGGGGTTTGGGTTTTTGTGAAAATGAATCTGAGTGGAGAAAAGTTTAAATTTTTGGGCATTTAGGGGGTTGAAAAAAAACCCCTTTCAAAAAAATACCATGTGTTTTTGTCTACAGGGAAAATATCCAGGAAATAGAGTTTTTTCTCTGTTGCTAAATCTTACCCCAACCCATAAAGTTTAATTTTGCCAGATTAAAGTCCACATAAGTTGAAATAAACCCGTGCTTTTTTGTGATAAAAACATATATATATTCTCTTTTTTTTTACTTTTATCTTGTGGCCAGTGCAGAGCTATAATATTTTTGTTTTTGAAAACATGGAAAAGAACTAGAGGGGGTAAGTAGCAAGGTGGGGGGTAGGGAAATGGAAATAGAGGGATGAGACAAGGCAATTTCCCTTTTAGTGCTCCAGACAAAAAAAAAGCGTGCTTTTGTCTCACAGGACCGTCAAGTGTCAACTCTTGCTCGATTTCCCCGTGTATCTCCTTACTGAACAGCATCCCCCGACGCCAAAATTTTTCCCTTTATGGGTTTTCAGAACCCCCGCATCCAGTGGTTTTTCCTCCCTTCCTCCAGTCACGGCCCCAAAGGGCGTGACTGGGCCTCAACCTCATCAGTCCAACCTTAAGCAAACACGGGCCCAAAGCACCCAAACCCAAAATAAAGCCACTCCAAATAATCCCTATTCTGAAGAGTCTTTGATCCAAAAATGCGGTTGGGGCAAAAAGGGATTTCAAAAAAAATCGGCCAAAGAGGGTGATTTTTTCTGCTCTGATGCCCAGTTGCTGGGTTTCCCTCCGGGGGGAGGAGAAGGGGGGTTTTGGGCTGTCGGTAGGGAAATTTCCAAAAACGGTCAGCAAAGCCCGCAGTGCCTGGGTTTTTTTGCCCACAGCTTTAGGGTGGTTTGACTGTGAAAGGAGGAAGTCACCTGTGGTGATGATGACAATTTTGGGGTTTTCCAAAAGTGGTCTTTTTCCCGCAGCAGCTGTCCTGCGCATATCAAGGGGGAGGATGGGGTAGGTCAGGCAGGTCCGGTCCCCACAAAGGGGGAGGGCAAAATCCCCCTGACATTACTCTGCCAGTCGGAGGGCATGGGGGGCCCGGGGAATCCCCTTTAAATAGGTTTTCACAATTCAAAGAGGGCCAGGGGCCCGTGAAGCCTGCTCCTTTTTTGAATCAAGCCTAGATGCACCTACTGGGGTCATTTTGGGTGGCTTTGCCTTTAACGATCAGTAGAGGGAAAAAATTTAAAAACAGTTTAGCATCACGAGCAAAGAACAGGGGACATGCATTGGGAAAAAAAGAATTGCTGGGAAAAAGTCCTTGGAGAGGGGCCTGGGCCCTTCCCCAAACCCCTGTGCATCTTTTGCCTCCTCCTCCTCCCCACTTCCCAACAGTCCTCGTTTTCCAATGTGCCGGAGCCCGCCCTGAGCAGTCACCATCCCCAGGGCCCCAAAAGGGCCCGGCCCAATTCACATTACCAACAACCCAAGCCAAAAAATTTTACTTCCACCCCGTGGGGCCGCACGCTGTACAACAGTCAGTCCAGAAGCCAGCCTTCTGTGTACCAGATGTGGGAGCATAAGAAATGCTTTCACCCCAACCATCCCAAAGCAAAAAAGCCTGAATATTGGCATTGCCAGGGTGTTTTGGCCCTTTAAAATTTTTGCCTTTTTCCCCCTGGTGGACACAAAGGGGGTTTTGCCCCCATCGGGCCCGGGCATGCCCCCAAATCGATGCCGGGGCAGGTTTTTCTTAAACCAAAAAAAGCTTCCCCTGCGGGGCGGGCCCAAACCACGTTGCAAAAAAAGATCTCCAGCATGTTGGCTGGCTTTCTGTGTCCAACAAAGTCCATTTAAAATACGGGACACAGGGACAGTAAGCACGGGTAAAGGGGGTTTTACATCTCACTGACTGCTCAAAGTGTGATTTGGGGGATTTTCCGTCCCCTCCGGGGGATGATGGCCCCTTTGGGAACACTTTTCCCCAACACTGTTTAGATGGGGGCAGAGTCCAGATCCGAAACCCTTGACGGGAAACATCGGGGCCCAAGAAAAACCCACCCAATTCTAAAATTAATTTGTTTTGGGAAACCTTTCAAAACACGGGTCAAGGGGTGGGGGCCCTTTCGCGCACTCGCCGACCTTGGGGCTTTGGCTAAAACCTGGGGGCCGGGCAAGAGGGGTGTGTACAACGGAAAATCTCCCTTGCTGCCCTTAAATATGGTTAGATTTTCCACACACCCCCTTGCCTTAGCCAAACTTCTGGTTTTAAAACCCCTGTTTCACCCGATTTGGCAAGCATTGCAGGTTTTTTAAAACAACAATGGGCCTTTGGTTAAAAGATTTAAATCTCTTTTCGGGCCCCTTTTTTGGTTTAAACCGGGGGGGCAAAAATTTTTGGGGGAAAAACGGGGGGGGGCCCCCTAAAGGGTTGCCCTTGGGTAACTTTTCGAAAAAAAAAGGTGTGCGGGGGGACCGTGTCCTTCCACAAATCCCATTGCCTGCATTCAGAAAAGGGAATAACCCCAACGGTGTGATAAGTTTTGAAATTTTTATTTTTTTTTGACTTTTTGTCTTTTTTAAATCGGAAAAAATGTTCAAATACAATGAAAGTTTAAAATTTTGGGTCATTGTATGAGAAGAAATTGCAGCTTTGGCCCTGTTCCCCCCTTCAACCGCCTAAAAATGTGTTTGTGGAAACATACTGAATTCCACACCCCCACATGCTAAAGCGATTGGGGAAAGAAACCGAAACCCATTACGAAAGAAATTAAAAGGGTCGCATGGCCTGACTGGGCAGTGGGGGGCGGACCTCGGCGTGTTAAACCCAAAAAGAGGGGGAGACGGGTGAAAGGATCTAGGCCCCAAACCCTTTGGGCATTTTTGGGAAAGGCCCAAAAATGGTCAGTGGGGGACGATCCCTTGTAATCGACTGTTGTGGTTATATTTTTACTGGGACAGGGCGTTAGGCACCTGCGGAAGAAAGGTCCCCAGCTGTGATGGGAGGAGGAGGAGGGGGGCGCAGAGCCTTACTCGTCGGAGGATGTAGGGGGGACCGCTGTTTCGAAATTGTTTAAGGTCTTTTTTTAGGCTTGGGGTTGTAGGTCGATGTGGGTGCAGGTGGCAGTTCCGGGGGGGGGAACCCGGGAAAACCCATGGGATGGGATGCTTAGCTGAGGAGCTCCACACCCCATCCTCCCTTCCCCCGGGGGAGAACCCAAGGCCACCCCGGACCAAAGCGCGGGAACAGCTTCACAAAGGCCCCTGCTCTCCGCTTCACCCCGGGTTTGGCGTAGAGGGATTAGAGTATTTTTTAGCACTCCCCGGCCCGGACCCCTGCCCCTTGAAAAGCGGCAGGCGCCACTTCCCTTTTTCCACAGCAGCGGAAGTGCCCCCATCCATCACCAACGGAGCCCCGCGGCGTTATCTATTGAGCCCTCGGCAGACCCAACCCTTTCTAACACGGGTGCAAGACCCAGTGGGCTGGAACGGCCCCCCCTTCCCGATTTTCCTGCTGAGGAAAAACCGGCACCCCCCCTACTCTCAAGCTTCCCTCAGGTCAGTACCCTCCCCTGGCCGGGCCCCCCCGGGCAACCACAGGAGCACCCCCTTTTTAACCCCTTCACCCACCGGGAGCTCCCCCCTGCCTCCCACAGTGTTCAGTCCCCCCATTGGGCCCTGTTCCCCCCTCAGCACCGGAGACCCTAAACCCCCCTTTTCCACAGTGTTCGCCCTCTCAGCCCCCGGGTTTTTAAAACCCCCTGCAGCACCGAGAGCTCACCCTCCCTTTTCCACGGCGTCCCCAGTCTCTCCCTAACCACCTGCTCCCAAAACCTCAAGGGAGAAAGGCCCCTTTTAAAACCCCCGCAGCACCGGAGAGCTCAAAATGCCTCCCACGGGCCCATCCCCTCCCCTGACCCCGGGGTTCTATATACCTACCCTGCCACCCCCTGTTAAGATCAGGAGTTTCCTGGGGGGGGCCTGACACCCCAAAAATTCCAAAAAGGAAATTTGACGCTCACACCTTTGGGACCCTAATAAGGGCCCAAAAGGCCCAAAAGGGCAAAGCAGACCCCAAAAAAGGCACTGGGCACTCCTGCCCCAAAAGGGGCACCCTTTGGAAAGAAATTTAAAGGAAAAACCCCAAACAGAGGGGGACACTAAAATGCAGAGATGAAGGGGGGCCCCCTACTGCACAGGGTCCCTCTTCCCTCAGACGGCGAGGCCATCCCCTCTCCGCAGCCCCCTTTTGACAAAAGGGAAAAGGCCCTGGGGGAAACTTACTTAAAACTTTTCCCCCTAAAAGGGCGGATTTCACGAAAACCTAGTGGCAGAAGTTAAGGAAAATTGTAGTTTCAGAAATTGAAAAAATCCCACCCAAGACCTCCCCCAAGTGGCAAAAGGGGGCGACACCTTGGGAAACAGCACTTTACGATACCCTCGTTATACCCCCCCGGGAAAGCAATGTTTTGGACCCCCCAGCTCCCTTTTTCGAGAAAAACCCAAAAACCCCGGGGAAATAAACAACGGGGGACGCCCAACAACATACGGATGCAGGGGGCCGGAACGAAGGGGGAAAACCCTTTTTTCAAGTCTCCTTAAAGGCCATCGTTAATAAACCTCCGGGGAAATTCCGCGTCTTAAACCCTTAAATTTTAAACCATGCTTTTGAGCCCCTGCGCCCAAAGTCAGCGTTTCAGAAACCCAAAGGGACATAATCTGCTGTGTGCATTTATTTTACTGTGAAAGAGAGGATCTGGCGAAAATCGATAAAGCAAAACCCAAATTGCCCTTTGGGGGGCCCCACAGCCCACCCTTTACCCAGATCGCCCTGGATCACGCTGAAAAAAGAAGGGGACATCTTCCCCACTGCTTGCCCTGCTAAAGGCCCCAGGCCCTTTGTTAGATGGGGGTACCCATTTCCCCTCTTTGCCTCCAAGAAGGGGCAAATCCGAAATACTCTCGGAATATAGGACTTGCAAAGCTTTCTGTCATTTCTAAATTATTAAGCCCCTGTTTTAATGGATTTGGGCATTGGGGGGCCCCCCCAAAAGCCCCGCCCCAAATTGGGGCCCAACCCGAAGAAAGAGGAAGTCGCCAGCCTAGGGACTCTTTGGGAGGTTTCCCCTGCCCCCCCCCTCCACCCCCCAAACTTGAGGATTGGACTGAGTCGGGAAATGTTTTAAACCCCGCCGCCGGGGGGGGTGATTAAGGATGCCCCTTTTAAAAGGGACAGACTGGCCCCCCCCTTTCTCCCCCCACCTTTTTCTCTAATTTCCTCCCCCCCCCCCCCCCCTTTCCCCCCCCCCTTTTCCCCTCCCCCCCCTCTCTTTCCGCCCTTCCCCCCCCCACCCACTAACCCCCCCTTTCCGGGCCCTGAACCCCTGGGGGTTGGGTGCCTAACTTCCTTTTTTCAAACCCAAATTCGGGTATTATTGGCCAGGTTACTCTCGCTTTTTTTTGGGTTTTAAAAACCCCCCCCCAAAAACCCAACACTTTGGGCCCTTAAACTTTTTTATCCTTTCCACTCCCTGCTGTCGACCCTGTATGCTAAGGTAGCGTTTGCTGCGTCCCCCGGGGTAGCGGTCCACAAGTTTCTCCCTACCTACTGCCCTGGGTTTTTGAATCCAGGAATTAACTCCTGAGTTTCCCCAAAAACCCCCTTTAATTCAGAGGGTCTTGTTCCACCCCCCATTACCCAAGGGGGATTTTGGGGGGGGGGGGAAATTTTTTGGTGGAACTTTTCTTTTCCCATTTTTTTTCTCTAAGGCGCTTACCCTTTATTTAAACCCTAATTTGAGGCGGTTTTTCCAAATGTCTTTTAATTTTTTTTTGTTTTGTGCAATGTCTGCGCCCCCCCTTGTCTTTTCCCCTCCCTAATGTCCCTGTCTGCTGGAGGATAACGCTTCCTGGTCGGATTTCCACGGTCGCGACTTTTTTGCTAAACCGGGGGAAAATGGCTCTGCTCTCTCCCCCCTCTGATCACAATGGCTGAAAATTTTTAAATAATGCCCGGGGTTTGGGAATTCAAATGTAAAAAGGAGACTATTTTTGATGTTTCTTAAAAGCGGCCCAAAAAGCACATATAGTTTTTTTTTTTTTACAAAAAAACCCTTTTTTAAACCCAAAGATAGCAATTTTTTTTTTTGCGAAACATTTTGAAATCCGGGGACTTTCAGGCCTTTACATTTACAGGAAAAAAAAGGTTTGGGAAGGCCTTTTTTTGCTTTCGGTTTATTTCCATTCCAAGTTCAGGATTCAATCTTGGAACCCCCCCGGGGCTTTTTAATGTTTTAAAAAACCCCTTTTTTAGGGGGAAAGCATTTTACGCTCTGTAACATTTATGCCCCAAACACCTCGCGGTTAGATTTTTTAACAAAAATTTTTAACCAAAATTTGGCCAATTTCCCCCCAGGGTCCACTCCTTGTTGGCGGAGACTTCAAAAGTTCTTTTCCCAGAAAATTTGGGCAAGTTGTTTTTTGGCCCGGGCGAGCTTTCACCCCTACTTGGTGCCTTTTGCGAAGGGGTTTTCCCGGGGAAGCATACGGAAATTCGATCTGTTCGAAACCCGTGGCGCATTGCACTTTCCCCTGAGCGGACAAAACACTTTTTATTCCCCCCATACGGCTCCCACTCGCGTTTTTCGATTACTTTTCGGGAAATTTCCTTATTCTTTGGCTAGGTACGGGTTTAAATTTAACCCCAAAAACCTGGTTTTGGGGCCCTTCTTTTCCCTGACGCCTCTCTAAATCTAGGGGAAAATCGCACAAAAAAATGCCACTGACTCTCAATTTAATCCCCTTTTTAAAACAACCCCCCCCGGGCCCGGAAAAAGAATGGGGGCAGGGCCCTTAAAGGGCTACTTTCCCCCAATTTAAAATGGGTCGGTGACCTCACCGGTACACTTTTTGGAGGGACCCCAAAGCGGGGGGATCCGGGACACTGTAAACGCCTTTTGGGGTTTCCCTATTAAAAAAACGCAACCCCGCAATTTCTCCCGCTTCGGCCTTTTTTAAAACCCTGGCCTCTTGGGGAGCTGCTCCCCCAGGCAAAGACTTTTGGAGGTTGTAGAGCTCCCAGCTAAGATTTAGGAGTCTTTGGAATTATCCGAACCCAAAAACTTTTTGGGGTTTTAAACAGACAAAAAATAAAATTTCCGTGCAATAAGGCACCCTAAAACCCTGCTCCCCTAAATGGGTCCGGAGGAGGGGGCCCCAACAAAGAAAAAATTTTTCCCTTTAGGAATAGTCGGGGGTAAAATGGGCTACGATCCGAAGGAGTTTGGCAGATCTTTTCCCTTTTTTCTTTGAAAACCTACAAAAACCCCCCCGGCTCTTAACTAATTTGCCTTTCAAAAATACTCCCAACGGCCCCCCATGAATTTTTATCATCCCCGCAACCTCCCCCCCCCTACCCCGGGGCAGCCTGACTCTCTTTAACCCCCGGGTCCAAAGAGGGTTTTGGGAAACCCCCAAGGGTTTTTCCCTCCCAAAAAATCCCAGGTCCCGACGGCTTTACGTTCCTAAATTCCAAACTTTCCCAAAACAATTAAAAAGATTATTGGTGGAAAAAATTAAGTCATTCCCGAAGGGTTGGGCCAGATTCCCCCCGTCCATTTCCCTTTATCCCCCTTTCCCATTAAAAAAACCCTTGTTTTTAACTATCGGCCTATTTGCCCTTCTAAAAAAACGGGAAAGAAAATATTCGCCAAAATTTTTGCCCCAAACGCCCCATCAAACTGCTTGGCCCCGGGGTTAATTTAAAAACGCCCGGTGGGTTTTGTTTAAAATTTGGGGAAGGGGCTGTAACACTAAGGGGGGCCGATAGACCTTTTTCGAGATAGCCCCATAGGAGGCAGGAACCCGGGTCTACTGCCTCTTGGACGCGGGGAAAGGCGTTGGAACGCCTTTAAATTGGGAAGTTTATGTCCGAAAATTTCTGGGAAGGGATTCGGCTTTCCCAGGGGCCCCTTTTAAAAAAAGCTCTTTTGGGTTTGCTGGGAAATCCGCCCCTCTGCCCGCAAATTTGACTCCCCACCGCCCATTCCCCCCTGATCAAGCCTTTTTTAAAAAAGGAAAGAGGCAGGGCTGGCCCTTTTCCCCCGAATTTGTCCTTTATGAAACCATTGGCTGCGGCCCTATGGAAAAAACCCGAATATCACGGGTATCCGAGGGCCGGAAGGGGATTTCAAAGTATCCTTTTACGGGACGACCTTTCTCCCGGACTCTAACCAACTTACATACCACTAGCCCCCCAAATTTTCCAATTTATTTTTGGCCCCTTTGGCCTTCTCCCCCGGGCTACAAAAGTGGAAATGTCTAAGACAGAGGCTTTCCCCTTTTAAAAATCCCTTAACCCCTTTAGTTGGATTTTGTACAATTGAACTTTTTTTTTTCAAAATTGGAAAAAAAGGGATCCTTAAAATACCTGGGGATAAATTTGGGGCCCCCAACATTTTCGCCATGCTGTTCTCACATAAAAAACCCTGGGCAAATTTTTTTGGGGGGTGCACCGACTTTGAGTAAATGGCAACCCCCCCTTAAAAATAAACACTTAGGGCAGAATTTGCAAACGATTTTAAATTTACAGCTTCCCCAAAAACTATGTACCCGTTTGAGACTTTGCCTGTGCCGATCCCCACTCCCGGGGCTGCTTAAGCAGAAAAAGGGCCCCCTTCATGCGGGTTTAAAATGGGGCCGGGGAAGACCGTATTCCAAAGGGCGTCCTTTCTGGGGTCCCCAAAAATCGAGGGGGGGCTCTCTGTACCCGACATACCAAAAAAATTTCGGGGGACGGGAGGGTTTCGGGCAATCCCCTGTTTGGTCCCTCGTAAACGCGTACTCCAGGTTTGGCAAAGTTTGGGAAATTTGTGGTTAGCCCCGATTTCCCTCCTTTTCGCTCCTGTGGGGCTACAACGCACAACCAGACTGTTTGGGGCCCCGGTTTGGGGCCCAAAGGCTTTTGCGTGGGAAGGGGTGGAAAACTTGGGCATAAAAATTTAAAACCCCAATTCGCCCAAAACTCAAACCCATGACATCGTTTTCCTTTTTTCCCAAACCACTGTTCCCCCAAGCCTGCAACATCTCCCATGAAAAAGTGGGTTTTATGGGCAAAATATTTTTAAAATGGCGGATATTGTGGGGGTACAGGACCCCCGGGGGAAACCCGCCTTTTGAAACTTTACCGGGGAGAAGGGTTTTTTTAAACCCACCCCCCCCGCACTTACTACTCCATTTGCAGAATTTGCCATTTTTTTACACAGATTCCGTCCTCCAAATCTGTGCGTTTTCCCCACCAGCTTTGAGAAAATATGCCGAACAAATTTTTTCCACAGCTGGTCTGGGTTTCAAACAATATATCAAATTTTTTGGGGACACCAGACCCTGCCCCAAAAAAACCCCCCCCCACTCTTCATGAAAAAATGGGAAAAAACTATTTAGGGACGCCCATCCCTATAGCACCCGGGGAAACAATTTGGACCCAGGCGGCCAAGTTTTTTCCTCTTGTGTCTCCTACAAAAAAACCAATACAAACTGCTGAAAGCAAGGGGAAAAACTCCCATCTCTTGCACACTTTTTTCCCTAGTGTCTTGACTTAAGTTGGAGGTGTTGGGCGGGGGCAAGGGTCTTTGGGCCCATTTTTTTGGGAATGCCCAAAATTAAAAACCCCTTTTGGGAACGTCCCCAAACCTTTATCCAGGTGTTGTGGGGAAAACCCCCCATTTTCCCGCGGCCCCTGAAATTTTACCCACTAAACATCTTTCCTGATGGTTTGGGGACGTCCCCCCCCAATTCCCCGCCCATTGCTGCATCGGGTTGACGGCAACCAAATTCTCATAAGAAAACAAATTTGGGGTGTCAAAAAAAACCCCCCTCAAAAGGGCCAATTTTTTTTAGCCCAATTTAAAGACATTCGGAGATGGAATTTTCCTTTACGGTCTTTTAGAAAGACAGGATAGATAAAATTCGAAATTATTTTGGAAAATTGGGGTACTTTATGATCTCCACTGCCCCCCCAAAGGCACATAGTAAAGTGGGCCCCGACCAGGCTCCTTTTCTAAACTCTCTACCTCCCCCATCCCCCAAGTAGGGTTTCCCCCCCTTTTAGTCGTCTTTTTTTTGTGTATATGTCTCAATGTTTTTTCTTGATGTTTTTTTTTTACATCCCCTTTATTTTTGGGTTACTTGTTTTAAAAATGTTGGAACGCCCGGTTTTATTTTACACCTATGATATGTACCATTCCAACAGTAAACATTTGGCCCTTTGTTCTGTCTATATGATTGTTTTAAACTGTAAAAACTGTAAAGATTTTCTGTGACGCCGGGGCCCTCCCCTCTAGGAAAAGTGGTATGTCGATCTTATTTACCTTTCTTGTTTCTCTTTGGTAAACACTATAAAATTTTTGGAAGTTTTTTTAAAAGGAAAATGAAAAATTAACAGTAAAGGGGCCCGGCCTAGGGCACCGGGGATGTCTTTGTTGGCCCTTTATTTAAAATTTGGGGCCCCAAAAAAGAGATCCCATCCCTTTGGGTTTTTCGGGTGGGAAGCGATGGGGGGGGGTTTTCCCTTGTATCCCTGGTGTCCTTTGGGGCGGTAAGAGGGACCAAAAGGCATATGAAACGTACTCGAGCTGACTCAACCCCCCCGGGACGAGTTTTTTTTGCTTCTCCCCCCCCCCCCCTTATCCCATTTTTGCCCCCCCTTTTCCTTTTTGGGTTTTTTTTGCTCGTACCCAAACCTTCTTGACCGATCGAGATTTTGTATCTATTCCCTCCCGTTTGGTTTTTTGGGAAAAAATGCTTTTTCCTTGTTCCCCGACTGGGAAAATACCGTTTATTTTTTATTGGGACCCGCTAAATTTTTCCAACCACCAAAATTTTTATTTGATTGTTAAAACCCTCTTTTTTCAAAACGTTCCCCCGTATTTATCCCTTTTAAAAACCCCTTTAATAAAAATTTTTCAGTTTAAAAAAAAAAAAAAAGGGTGGCAGTTCCGCAAAAACCCCCAGCCCTGCCAGTGGCACCCAGGGTTTTTCATACCCTTTTTTTAGAAAAGTTTTTTGGGGCTGAAAAACCAAAAAGTTAAAATTTTGGTGTTATTTAATTTTTTTAAACCTATATGGGGAGGAAAGGGTGCCCCCATTTGGGGGCTTTTGCCCCCCCCCCACTCTCAAAAACAGTAAAAAGAAGTTCAGCCTGCAGGTAGGGTGTTTTTTTATGTTTTTCTCTCTGGATAAAGGAGGTCTGTTGACCAGTGAGAGGCCTGATGTGGCTCTATTGAGAGGTAAAAGATAGCATAGGACTGCCCTATTTGAGATCACGTTGAAGTCGTGGGCAGCTTAAACATCTTTTGATCAAAATATGTGAACCGAGAATCTCAAAGTTTTTTCATGTATGATAGATAGCATAAATGCTTCTTTAGGGATTTCCACGTAATGTATTGCCCTTTTTGCAGTAGAGTGCGCTGGCAGTGGTGTGGTATGTTGGATAAGGGTGGACCACATGCTCACTGTTACCTCAGTGGTAGAGGTTGGCCAGATTACAGGAGAGGAGAAGATTTTGGACGAGAAGGAGGAGATACCATTAGTGCCCCTCGACCCCGAGGCTTGGGAGATCCCGACAGCATCTCACACATGAGTGCTTGGATGCTACATTACCTGCAACATGATCCACGCAGCAAGGCAATCAAAATGTACAGCGATTACTGGGTGGCCACCCTCCTTGATCCATGTTACAAGACAAAAGTGATTAATTTCCTTCCATCCGCAGAAATTGACAGTATAATGCAGGATTTTGAGACAGTGCTCATTGACCAACTTGAGACATCTTTTACATCTTCACATTCCAATGTCACGGTGGAACAACGTCAGCAACGGGGCAGCAGTAGAATGGCAAATAGCCGCAGCAGCAACATGTACTGAGTGACATTTGGCAATCGATTTTTACCACCTCACCAATACCTGCAAGGCAGGGCAGCATTCAGACACACAGAGACCACCTTGAGACCATGATCCATGACTACCTGTGGCTCAACATCAATGTTTTTGGACTTAGTCTGGACCCATTCAACTCCTGGGTGTCCAAACTGGATGAATGGCCTGAGCTTGCTTGACACGCCATAGAAGTTTTATCCAGCCCAGCAGCCAGCATTATATCAGAATGCACATTCAGCACAACTGGTGGGGTGATAACCGACAAATGTATGCGTCTTTCCCCTTTCAATGTGGATCGTTTGACATTTATAAAAATGAATCAAGCGTGGATCTCTAAGCATTTTGTTGCCCTGGTTGCCGATGTCACTGACAAGTAAACTGTAGCAAGTCTTCTTGACAATGTGAAATACACTTTTAAACTACCCTACATCTCATGTCTGTAGTTCCTGTGCCTGCTGCTACCGCTGCACCCCCTATAACTACGTCCCTGCCAGCTGAACCTCCAGGTTTCCCATTGGGATGTTCTTGCTGCCACCACATATATCACATGAACAAAGCTTGCATGCAGAGGCATAACTTGAAGTTCTTGGACCCGGTGCAAAAAGTGAGCTGGGGCTCCTGCCAGTTACCATGTGCCATTTCCAATACCGATGTTTTTTTATGTGTCAAAGGGGCTTTGGGCCCCTTCAGAATGCTACCGCTGCACCTATTATAGCTAAGCCCCTGCTTGCAAGCTGTCCTCATTTTTTCAGTTAGCCATTGAAAAGAATGAAGTATTTTAGCCTCTCAATTTTTCCTGTCACTCTTAGAGCCAAATTTTCTTAACTAAGTTGTTCCACGTATCCAGCTTACTGTTATGGATGGTAATTACAGCTTCTCCTCACTTCTGTATAGGTACTTCTCCTCACCTGTATCGAACTGAACCTCAAACCGAACACCACTGCTGTTTGACATTTTACTGTTCACTAGTGTTGAGCGATTATTATCGACAAAGTTGAAATCGGCACGGTTTTTTATTTTGATCGGAATTTTTTTGATCACGTAATAATTTAGGTGAAAATCTGCGCATATCTATTAAATTGCGCCATTTTCAGCGCTTCCTGTCATTTTGGCGGGCAACAAAATCAGCTTAGAGAATAGAGCAGGGTGAGCTGGGTGTGTGACGTCATGTCTGGGATGTGTATGGTTGTGATTGGCTGGAAAAATCACATTACCTCGTTTTACATAGAACAGCCTTTCCTGTTCAGCATCAGTGTGTGTCTGTGTCTCATAAGAGCAGGACGTGTGCTCGGTCTCTCTCAATACAGCTCAGCGAAACTGTTCTCTTTGTTCACACAGACAACTATGCTTTTCGCTGTGAACATTACAACCTAGGTAGATTAGAGAATTCAGTTTTAGTTACTTAGGCTGATTTTAAAGGGAGCATCTAGCGCTATACGGGCGTGGAGGGGGGGGGGGGGGGGACAACAGACAGACAGGCTGGCAGGCAGGCCTTTTGAAAGGAAAGTGGAAAATTGTTGCAGCCCAGACTCTGCTGTGACCCTGCATTGAAATGGGTTTTTTATTAACAGTTTTTAAACCAGTTTTTTGGTAAAATATTAGCTTGTATTTTGTGCAGCCTGTACTTATATTAGGATACAGATCTTTTCTAGTAACTGCAGGTGTAAAAACTCACCTTTTATTATCTGTACACAATTTAATTAGTTTTTTTTCACTTTGGTCAGCTCAGTTTTGTTCAAAGACCCACTTTGTAATTTACAATAGGAACAGAACTTTTCTAGTCACCGCAGGTGTATTTATAGGTGCAAAAACCACGTTTTATTATCCGTACACAATTTAATTCCGTGTTTTTCACTTTGGCGCATCTCAGCTTTGTTCAAAGACCCACTTTATATACCACAAAGGATAACAAAAACTTTTTGTCACCGCAGGTGTATTTATAGGTGCAAAAACCACGTTTTATTATCCGTACACAATTTAATTACATGTTTTTAACTTTGGCGCAGCCCAGCTTTGTTCAAAGACTCACTTTGTACTCACATTAGGATACCGAACTTTTCTAGGTACCGCAGGTGTATTTATAGGTGCAAAAACCACTTTTTTTTTATCCGTACACAATTTAATTACGTGTTTTTCACTTTGCCGCAGCCCAGCTTTGTTCAAAGACCCACTTTGTACTCACAATAGGAATCAGAACTCTTCTAGTCACCGCAGGTGTATTTATAGGTGCAAAAACCACTTTATATTATCTGTACACAATTTAATTACGTGTTTTTCACTTTGACGCAGCCCTGTTTTGTTGAAAGACCCATCTTGTACTTATATTACCAAACAGAAATTTGCTAGTAATTGCAGGTGTATTTCATAGATGCAAAACCCACCTTTTATTATCCGTATACTTTTCAAATAGGTGTTTTTTTTTACTTTGTGTGCGGCCCAGTTTGTTCATAGAGCCACCTTGTACTTAAATTTAAATACAGAAATGTTGTAGTTACTGTTGGGGTATTTCATTGGTGCAAAAACCACCGTTTTTTATCCGTATAACTTTTAAATAGCTGTATTGCACGTGGGTGCGGCCCTAGTTTTTTTCAAAAGCCACCCTTTTACGCAATTCTGATAGAAAAATTTTCTAGCAACTGTTCTCATTTGTCATTGCTGCAAAAAAACGAATTTCTCATCCGTGTAACTTTTGAATAGTTTTATTGCGCTCGTTGAATCCCAGTTTGGTGCAACATAGCGCACTTGTATTATAGTTTTGTTGAAAAACTATCAATTCCTAGTCCTACTGGGCAGTTGTAAATCCCTGGGACTGAAGGAAGAACACTGTTGATTTTGTCTTCCGGTTCTTCCCCCAGACCGCATTTCACAGGTATTCGCTAGAAACATTTCAGTTTCTAATCCGAGTTGGCTGTAGGAAATTAGAGGGATTTAAGAATAGGGTGGGATTTGCCGTCTTTTTAATTTAAGAGACTGTCAAAAAGTCTTTCCATACTTTCTTAAAAATTTTTTTCTTTCTGAAAATGGAGCGAAAAGCAGGTGTAAGCGAGCAAAGAGGGAGTAGGACATGGAGGTAGAGGTACGAGGAAGGTGCTCCTTCCGTGCTGGCGACAACCAACAACAAGCCAGCGGATCGTCGGTTGCAGGACCGCAGGCTGTCTCGCTGGGTCAGGCCCTGTGAATCTCAGTACGAAAACATCGCCAATCTGTTCTCAGTGGTTAATGGGAACCTGCATCAAGCAGTCTTACCTCCTCATCCTCCTAGTCACGGCCACAATGTCATCATCATCACTCTCATGTCGGTCATTGCGGGTTTTGAGGTCATGCTGCGGTCCAGGAAAGGGATAGTCAATGTCCAGTTCAACTAAAATGGTGGTTCAAACACTCCTTTTTCCGGCACTTTTTAAATCTGGGAGTCATGCAGATTTGGTGCTCATGCTGTGGTCCAGGACAGGTATAGTCAATGTCCAGTTCAACTAAAATGGTGGTTGAAAGACTCCTTTTTCGCTCATCACTACTGTTCACTCATCTCTACTCAACAGTGGATCGCTTACAAATCTCCAATTCCAAGTCTGTGCTGAATCTTCATCACAGTCGTCCAGTTAAGGCTTTCTAACACAGGAACCTGATGAAGTATTGTAAAAAATATGAAACGCGTTGTTCTTAAAATAAAGCATATTTTACTTGTATGTGAAAAGAAGCCTGTGTCTATTCCTGATTTTGCTGAAGTCTGTGTTAGAAATCCTTAATCGGACGACTGTGCTGAAGATTTAGCACAGACTTGGAATTCCACATATTTAAGTGCTTCCCTATTCAGCAGCCAGCCATCCTTCCCCCAGCTTTTGGAATACCAAAGAAACTTCTATTACAACCACTACCAAGCCCAGAAGCTGAATGCAAGCATTGCATGGCTGGTCAAATTGCATGTGCTGCCCTACAAAATAGTGGACACAGCAAGTACCTTTTGGTCTATACTATTCCTCAGTACCAGATGCCGAGTGCTCTTAATGTTTTTTTCCTAAAAGCTTTTTGCTGCCTTCACCTTCATATGTCTTTAGGAACAAGTTCCCCAAGCTGCAAAAATTTTACATTTGGGGGCCAAAAATAATTTGGGACCCCTGCAATTTTTTTCAGATAAACTCGTTTCTTCCCGAAAAATTTATTTTTGAAAACAAAAATTCTTTGGTATTATCTTTATTTTAAAATTTTTTTCCCAAAGGGAAAAAAACAAAAAAATTGTCTTCTCCAAAAAAAATTGGGTATAATTTTTGGGGGACAAAAGTATGGCCCTGTTTTTAAAAATCCTGTGATCTTCTCTTTAAATTTTTGGGAAATTTAAAAAGCACCTTTAAATTACCGTGGCACCCAAACCCCGGTTTTGCAATAACTAAATCACACTTGCAGCCAGTTTTACATGGATTAAAGTTGACCAACCTCTGCCTGTGGGCCCTTTGGTACCCATTGAGATGGAGAAAAGAAAAAAGGGCCAAAAGAACTGTCTGAAACCTAGAATCCAAATTGGGGAGGAAGCATGAGCAATCTCAAAAACTACAAGTCCCTTCCCAAAGGGCCCGAAAAGGGTTTTTTTGGGTTTTAAAAGTGCGCAGTTTTTTTCAAAAAAAATTTAAAGCCCCCCCGGCCCCTTTTGGCTAACCCCTAGATGTGGAACCCGGGGCCCAAAGGGGAATTTGTGGCTAACCCTTCCCCTTGATGTGGACCCGGAGCCCATGGCAAGGGCTTAACCCCCCTAGATTTAAAGGGGGGGCCCCGTGGGGAAAACCCCCCTAGATGTGGAGGGCAAAAAAAAATTCCGAGGATTTCAACGGGAAGATTTTCGGGTGGTGGAAAAAAAACCCCGACTTAAAAATCCAAACAAGTTAAAGGGGCCCCGCAGCCCAAGGTTAAAACCCCGTTCAACCCGTTTTAATTTTCCTTTTTTGACTGAATGAAAACGGGACTGTTTGGGAGGATCCCCGGAAGACCCCAATTTTTACCCCCAACATAAAAAAGCCCGGTGGGGTTTGCCCAAAACTTACCTGAGAAGCCTAAAAAGTTTTTTTGGGAAAAATGGGTTTTCTGGTCAAAAGAGAAAAAAAGTAGAGCTTTTTTTGGGAAAAAAAGGGATCAAATAGAATTTTTCAGGGAAAAAAAAAAAGGGCCCTTTAAAAAAAGAAACGGTCCCCACAGTCAAACATGGGAAAAGGTTCCCTGATGTTTTTTGGGTTTCCTTTTCTGGGCCCCCCCGGCATTTTCCGCTTTTGACCCTAGCATGGGGGATTATGAAGTTGGAAGACTACCCAACAAATTTTGGGAGATAATGTAGGGCCCCGTGGGAGGGGAAAAACTGGGGTTCCCCAAGGTCATGGGTCTTCCACAGGACAATGACCCCAAAAAAACTTCAAAAAGCAAACCCAAAAAAATGGGTTTGGGGAAAACACTGGAGGCTTCTTAAAGTGGCCCCCGCAATGGGGTCCCCAAACCCGAATTTTTATAGAACACCCGTGGAGAGAAACTCAAAATGGCAAAAAATTTAGTTTTTAAAAATATATAAATAAAGGGGGGGCCCCATGATTTCTCACTGAAACGCTTCCTAATATAATGGTTCTAACCCTGGGGCCTCCCCTCCCCCAATTCAATCATCATGATTATCATAAAAGATAGTGCAGTAGAACCTTAAAAAGACAAAATTTTTTTAAAAATCTTCTTAAAATTGACAAATAGACATTAACCCTTACATAAATGTCAGTCCCTCTTATAAAAAAAAAAAAAAGCTTTGTCAAGGTTTTTTTGTTGCGACCCCCAGGCGTTCAAAATGGAACATTCCTCAACACATGAGCTCGGGGACGCCCGTGTCCGAAAAACGATGGCACCCCCGTGGACTTGGGGGGAAATTTCTCCTCCCCTTCCCTCAGGGACGGGCATCCTTGTAACGGGGTTAATTCTATTTTTCAATTTTAAGAAGATTCATTAAAAATTTTTTACGTTTTAAGGTTCACGCTTATATGACGTTTGGAGAAGGGATCCCCTTCAAATCTCAGGACCGGGGGCAGTTGCCAAAAAAAAGGTCAAAATTCCAGCGAGCTGTAAGGGTGGTTACCGGGAAACGGGTTTTTTCGCATTATTTTGGCTAAAGGGTTGTGCACCAAGTATTAGGGTGAGGGGGCCAATCTTTTGTCTGGCCCATTTTTGGAGTTTTGTTAAATGATCAATGATTTTATTTTTTTTTTCATTCCTTTGTGTTTTTTTTATTGCAAGCAAAATAAATGAAAATATTTAAAAACCAAAAAATTTGTGATTTCAACTTTTCAGGGAAAAAAGCGGTATTATCTGACAGAATTGCAGGGGTGCCAATACTTTTGGCCACCACTGTAGCACTGCACAAGGTAAGTGATGCTACACCGTGCTTAAGCTCATCTGCATAGCAGAGCACAGTCACACAAGCCAAAAGCTGCTGAGGGTATCTGCAGGTTCATGCTGATATGTTACTAAGTACAATCTTAAAGGGGTTTTATCGTTTCATCATTTGGCAGTCGTTTATACCGGTTGCTAAGCAAAGCCTGTGAAATGGAGGGGCGTGTTTATCCTCCCAGCAGGGCGTATCTTCACTCTCTGCAGACACGCCCCCAAGGTGTGCACTGGGGGAAGGGGGAAGTTGGGGGAAGGGAGAAGTTCACAACTGTCTTTGGGAGTGAAAAGTATATATCTACATTTCTCATTCTCTCTACATACTTTGTAACTAGAATGTGCATTTGATATTCAGGACTCTGGGAAAGATGGGTGATTTTTTTTTCTGTCTCTCTCTCACAGTGACATATCCTGCAGATGATTACACCTCTGATCGCAGTCAGTGAATCTGACCCTCCCCCGCACACTCCGTCGCAGCACCTCCGCTTGCATGTGAGAATTCATTCTGTGTGAGCTGGAGGAAGGGAGAGGTTCTTCTCGCTCTCTCCACATACCTTTTAACTAGAATGTGCATTTGATATTTAGGACTCTTGGAAAGTGGTTTTTTTTTTCTATCTCTCTCGACATTCAGGACCCTGGGAAAGATTGGTTTTTGTTTATCTTTCCTTTTTTTCTCTCTCTCTCTCTCTTTCTCCTCCCCTCCCCCCAGCATGCTCCCGTCCGCAACCTATTTCCTGGATCTCCGTCACGCGTGTTCCCATTACCACTGGGATGGGACACAACTCGTCCAACAACCAATTATCGTTCAGCTGGGTGGATCACGACCTGGGCTCAAACTTAGTTACTAGGCACACATGAAATACCCTTTTTCTCTAAAACCATAGCATTTTGCTTATGGTAACCAAGGACCTACATGCTTGCATTTTTGGTCCCCTCATTTTAAACGATGATCTTTGTAGCAAGAAAACCCCTTTAAGCCAGGCATGATTGTGACAATAGGCCAAACCTGCTGGCAGCACCTGCTTTAGTCAAGTTATACATGTACCTTGCCTGGTACATGTGATAAACTTGATGCAATGCAATGTTTGCCATTGACATACTGAGGCTGTCAGCCACTTCTGGATAAGACCAGCTCACTATGATCTAACACTCATTAGGGAGGGATTCTTTGGGCAAGAAAAGCAGGCGTCCTCTTCAACAGTTGTCTCCATCCTTGGGAGGAGGATGAAAGAAGAGAAGGAGAAGGAAGAATTGAAGGGTAGAAAGGAAGGGCTGGGAGTGCTATGTTAAGAACTTTCCATCATAGACCTCAGCCATTGTGCAAGGATGGTGGAAGCAGCAAGATGACACTTGTGTACGGCCTTACTCAGAAGATTCTCAATGGTGGGCACTTCAAGCTCTTAGTGACAAAATATTTTTTTGTTTTGTTTATGAGAGCCGGTATCTTTTTTATTTTTCTATTAACATAGCCATAGAAAGGTTTGTTCTTTTTCAGAAGTAGGTTTATTCTTTAATAGCAATAGTTTGGAGTGTATATAACATTTTGGTTTAGTTTTATTAACTACCACTGGATGGAATGAAAAAAACAAAAGAAGTCTGCCATTTCCGTTTTTTCCTTGGTTTTAAATTCTTGCTGTTCACCATAAAGCAAAAAAAAAAAAAACCCATGTCATTAAGATTACAGCAATAACACATTTATATAGGTTTTTTTTAGTTTTTTGTGTTTGGTACAACAAAAACAGACCTAAAACATTTTTATTTTTATTTTCATAGAGCTTTGTTAGTGCTTTTTTTTTTGCAGATTGACTTGTAGGTATTATTAGTACCATTTTGGATACATACGACTTTTTGATTACTTTTTGCTTTGTTTTTTTTTGGAAGCAGTTGAATAAAAAACTGCAGTTTTGACTTTTTAAAAAAAAATGTGTATATGCCATTAACCAATTAAGATACATAATATTGTGTTTTATAATTTGAGTCGATACAGATGCAGCCATACAATTATCCATATTTTTTTATATTGTTTATTTCCATAAATTGTCATTTTGCAAGGGTAAAACTGACTTTTTTTCAGTGTGTTTTCATCATTATTATTTTATTTTATTTTTTTTACTGTTTTTTAGTCCTACTATGGAGATTAAGCCTTTCACAATTTGATCAGTCCTAATACACTGCTTTACTTAAGTAGTGATCTTTATTATTCCAGTCAGTGCAGAAATGACAGGCATTCTTTTAGCCCCAACCTCTTGCAGGGCCTTGAAGGCAGATTTTGGGGCCTTTATTGTGTCCTCACTACCATTTAAATGCTGTACTCTGCTGGTACTCTGTAATCGCATTGCTGGTGTGCCAATGAGGTGACAGAGGGAACCCCCTACTACTTTGATGCCATGGACAAAATTGACTGCAGCATTAAACAGCTGGAATTGGAGGTTTTTCTGATCCTGGCCATTACTTCAGGAGCCTGGCTGTCATCTGACACCCAGCACAGGACATCCACAGCAGACTATAGGATCAGATACCTACCTGGAACTAAAGAATATTAATGCGTACATAGCTATGTAAAATTCTGGATCCTGGCTAGTGGAGGCTTTGGGGGTCAGAGATAGGGTATCCACTGGAGCAGATTGGTTCTTGCTTTGTGAGTTTCAGGGCATTAACCAGTGGTGATGCTGGGCTTAAAGTCATTGTCTCTCTCCCTCACCCACACTTTCCCCACCCTTGGTTGAACTTGATGGACACATGTCTTCTTTCAACCGTACTAACTATGTAACTATAGGACCCGAGTCATTTTTGGCAAGAGATACACATCTGTGTGGTATTTTCTGAAAGTCTAATTGTGTACTAATAGCACACACAACACACTTGTGCTTCTAATATGTGGGCTGAATAATTTTTGGTAAGGGATTTTGTTATGCACATCTGTGTGAGTCTTGCACCCCTACTATGGGGCCTGAGTCATTTTTGTTAAGAAATTCGTCCATAAAGGTCTGTGCAATTGAGACTCAGTGGTTTAATTTTTCTGTTACTATAACAGATGGCTACTGTGCAGTCTTTATCTACTTTTAAATTAGTATCCATCTTGAAATCAAATTTCTAAGGCCTCGTTCACACGGCTTATTTTGGCGCGGATTGGCGCCGTACTCCGCGCCGGATTTGCGCTTCAGTACGGCGGCAATCCGTCGGAGTCATTACGGTAATCCACTGCTCTCATAGAGAACAGTGGATTCCGTCGCTCCTCCCCCCTCGGCGAATCCGCCGCGGGGGGAGAAAGTGACATGCACATTATCCAGGCGCAATACGCGCCGTGGATAATGGACGTCTATGGGGCCGGGGAGCGGCGCCCCCGCCACGCTCCGGCCCCGCCCCCGTCCCGCCCCTTATTCACGGCGGATTTGTGAGCTCAATACGGCGCACAAATCCGTCGGGAATAAGCCATGTGAACACGGCCTAAGAAAACAGCCTTCTTGAATGCTATATCAATGCTATAATATGGCTACATACACTGCTTTGTTCTTTCTCTAGTTTTAGATAAAATATATAACAAAGGCTCCTAACAGAACCTCAGATGTAGATGTGAATGTAGCCTTAAGTGATACCCTTTTGCTTCTGGTATATTTTTTTCCATGTGTTTCCAAAGGGTTAGAGTTGGAGTTAGGGTTTCACAGATGTTCCACTGATGTGCAGTGGCATTCTTATCCAATTTGGAGGCTGCATGTACTTTTTAAAAGTAGAAAATGCATGCAGAATTTTCCCCCATAGATTTTAATGAGATTAGGCAACAGGACCTCCGAGTATTGCAACAAATTTAGCCAAAGCACTCTTGATCCAAACAGAGAATTATTTGAGCAAAACTAATGTAACCAATTAATGTATCCACCAGAATCTGTGTCAGACTGAATTACTGTTCTTAAACTCTGTATATACCTCTTATTTCTACTTTTATAGTCCAAAACAGAAAAAAAATTATCTTGCTAGGAAACAGTTAATAGCCTTAACTGCACAGCCATCCAGTGTACATGTGTATACACCACCATTTCTTGCTCAGAGAGTAATCATACTTACCACTAGCCCAACAGTTTTCCTGAAATGTAGAGGGGAAGTTGCACTTACCATTTGCTCTGAGAAATTATTTACTGAATGTGAAATTTAGTTACAAGTGACCATAGCTCACTGCCAGGATACATGTTTTGGCAATAAGTAGGAGTAGAAATACACATTGTGGTAAAGTGAGCAGATGGGCATCCCATGCACTAACCGCCATAGACTGTTTGCTGGTCTTATATGAAACCAAGAGATGACATGTAGAGGCATTACCCTTTTTACATAAAACCAGTGATTGAGGGTACATAAGTCTTGGGGATGACATGGTTTCCTGTTTATTCTATTAAAACCTTCCCTACAGTGCACTAAGTATATGGACAGCAAGGTACAAAAAACACAGAGGTTACATAGCAGCCTACTACAGTATAGCAGTTTTTATCCCATTTTTGTTCTATTGTGCGAGTGAGTTTCCTTTTGACACAGTAGGAGACTAGAAAAATATCATTAATGCCCCAACCTTAAACATCTCCTCAACACTGACCAGCATGTAGGATGCCATTGGTAAATTGGTTAACTAGAATATAAACTGAGGTTTAGTAAAAATATCTACTGTTAAATGTAAATTTTATTAACTGCCCTTTTACATGACTTCTGATCTTGCCACGTCACACAATACTTCTTCAATACTTTTGGGATTCAGTATAACAGAAGAGTCTAAGGCTATGTCTACACGGCATAGCTTTATCGTTGGATTTTCATCGGATTCAGTATTTTGAACCCGACGAAAATCCGACGGTGCATTGTGCTGCATAGACAGCAGTGAAAAATCTGTGTTGTAGTTTATAAAGCACAGATTTTTTACAGTTGAGTTTAAAATCCATCGGAATATGCAACATGTTGTATATTCCACCGGATTCTGCTTAGATTTGCCATCGCCTCATACATTGAATGTACGAGGCTGACAGCATATCTGAAAACCGACCGTGGCTCTTGCACAAATCTGCATGAAAAACCGCGTTCCTGCAAGTGTCAAAATGCTGTTGGATTTTGGACGCCATTTTGACACTTGTCATGTAGCCTAAAAACTTATCATTTATGTCCATTAACCCATAACTGTGAATAAAAGAAAACCTTGAATTTGGAATAAAACATTGGAGAAAATTTTTTGTAAATAAATGTATGAAACATTCACCAAAAAACATAAACTTATGAGGAATTCAAATAATTTTATTACTTAGAAAAGTTTTTATTTTCATTATTGTAATTCCAAAACAAAGAAGCAAAAATATACAGGGTATTATAGATATTTCAAAAAATCAGCTATTGGTTTCCGTGTCATTAACAACAAGATCAAATAAGATTTTCTGAAAAATGCAAGGAGCTCAGACTACTGGTAAAATTCATGCACATTTTGTTCTAAGCAGAATAAACTTGAGTTTTATAGCACTAATTTAACTGTGGACATGTATACACTGAGCAGAGTACATATTTAGGAAAAAATAAAGTTATACATTTAAAAAAAATAAAACAAGCAAGATACACTATATATGTAAAGCATAATAAAAAAAAACATCCCCTAAACCTTTAAAAGGCGGAAAATGACAGTAGTATAGCCTATTTTATTCTTTATATACACACAGCACCATACATTGTAGCCTTTCATAAAGTTTTTACATATTACAGCATGTAGACAGGAAAGGAATGTGGTCAAAGCCAATTATGGCTTACGGCACAGGTTTTCAATCAGATTTACAGACGGTTTTCGGATTTGAAAACCATCTGTAAACCAACTGTCAACCTTTTACATTGACTTTAATGGAAAATCCGTGCAGCAGTCCCCGCTGCATGGATTTTCCGCCGGACGGTATTTTACACCACCAGCAGTCCGAAAAACTTAGAGCATGTTCATTCTTCCGCCTGGTTTTTGGCGAAACATGAACATATGGGTGCGGAGAGGAGGGCTTGAGTCCGCAAACCGCGGAGAAAATCTGTCCCCATGCATGCCAAAGGCAGACCAAACACTGGTCAGGATTTCCGACTGGTATTTGGTCTTTACTGTGTAAACGCACCCTTAGGCTATGTCTACACTGCATCAGACAAAAAACTGCCCAAAAGCGGACGTTTTTCTTTGATACAGGACCGCGGTTTTTGTCACGCTTTGTGAGAAAAGCCACGGTCGCTTCTCGTTTTCCTGACATCCCCCATACAATTGTATTGTATGGGAAGACATCCAGAAGACGAGAAGCGCCAGTGTATTATACAACATGTTGTATAATATGCCGCTGCCGAAAGACGAGCAGAGAAAAGACAAGCTGTGTAGACAGCACCTCGTCTTTTCTATTGCCAGCTATGGGGCCGCACTAACGATCGTGTCTGCGGCGCTTATAAAAAACGAAAAGCGCCGGAGAGACGATCGTTTTCTTATGCAGTGTGGACATAGCCTTATTCAGACAGAACTGACACTGAGGAAAGGGTGAACAAGGCGAGTTTCTATAGCACTGAATGGAAGGTAGTGCTGTAACAAAGGAATTAAAGAAATTGTCTGATGAATATTAAAAAAGTACAATAGTTTCACTTAGTCTTAATTCACCTTCCTGTGTTTTCTGTGCTAATGTGTTTTCCTGTGCAATATGTAGCCCTCCTTCTCTGCATCTGAGCAGCACAATTTGCTGTTTCAAAACGGTTTCCCTTTGCCCTGTAAAACAGCAAGACCCAAGATCCTCTGCTCTGCTTCATCTATTTTCCTCCCTCCCAAACTGAGTTGCAATACATGCCCCCTACATCATGTTAAAATCCTTAGGCTATGTGCACACAGCATATGTCAAAATGGCGTCCAAAACCAGATGGCATTTTGACATTGCTGAAATGCGGCAGGACCGTGGTTTTTGGCATAATTTGCACAAAAGCCACAGTCTGCTTTCAGATTTGCCGTCAGCCCCGTACATTTAATGTATGGGGCTGAGGGCAAATCCGAGAGGAATCCAGTGGTATATACAACAAACATATTCTGCCGGATGGTAAAAAATCAATGCCTTATAGACTACAGCACAGATTTTTCATTGCTGCCTATGCTGCACAGGGTATCGGGATTTTCAGCGGATTCAAAATACTGAATCCATCGACAATTCAACGATATTTCAGTGCTGTGTAGACATAGGCTTAGGAGCCAGAACCAAAGAGGTGTATTAGTATTACATTATACTTTTTATCCATGAATAAATGAGTTAAAACAGTTTCTTGCATAGATTATATACAACGAGCATATTCTGCTGGATTTTAAACCTGATGGTAAAAAATCAGTGCCATACATATCAAGTTCCTCAATATCCTTAAAGACAACCCCACCTCTGACTTTCTTGCTGACTTGCTCACTGCAGAGTTTGAAAAAAGGGCAGTCTCAGCAAGCAGTGGCGGGGTGGAATAAAACAATCCACCTTGTTCTTTCATTTAGCGTGCAGCAGAAAGAAAGCAAGCTTTCAAAAGTTATCTTTTATGGCTGTATAAATATAAATCTCTGTGGCCAGGGCTGGGAACAGATGTGAATAACCCATTAATCCTAAAGTTGCTCTATGCTACCATGTACCATCTACCTACTTGTCCTCCAGTAAGACCTATTATCACAGGAGAAATAACTTAATTGACAATCTTAGCCAGTATATGGTAAAAATTGCAAAAAAAAATATAATATAAAATATAAAACAATATAAAACTACTACCCATGCTCAAAAATATATCTACTAACAAGCAATTTATTTTGTTTAGAAGCCACATAAGGGGATCGATCATAGGAATCATATCGGATCTACAGCATGAGCCCCATGTAAAACTGCCTAGCAAAGCCCCTCTGAATGTCATGTTGCCACCTCACTCTCCAGCCGCTCAGGAATGCCGGACCTACCAAGCATCAATGGTCTCCTAGTTAGGCCTTTATGGGGACTGACGTCATAAAAGAAAGCCTCCAATCATAACTACGAGACCATCGCAACTCAGAACGTCATAACTCAGGGACTACCTACATTTATTCTTATGTATGGATGGTGGCTGTATACATTATTTTTTCTGACAGATCCCTAATATCAGCTTCTTACTTAATGGGAAATGGGCAAAGTTTTCCTACTGGATGATAGAATGTTTCTTCTAAAAAGTATTATACATAAATACTAAGGGTGACATGTATGAATGGGGCTGTGCCATTTTTTGGCGTGCTTTGAATCTAACAAACTGTCGTACCTCTGTGCTGTAGATATATGAACCATCGTACACTAAAGCACAACACTTTTGAATGCACCAAAGATTCCAGGCGTATCGCGCCAGAATCATGCGATGTATCAGGAATGCGCTTTAGTTTGGCGCTAAGCTGTTGTACATGGCTGAGACAAATTTTGGCTCATACACTCTATGCACCAATATTTGACGCATAGATTATGAGACACTTTGATACATTCGTATCGGTGCCATGTTAATACATATTGCCCTAAATTTTTATTTTTTTATTATTTTTGTTATGTTCTAATAACAATGTATATGTATTGCAAATTGCTGATATATTATGTTTACTAGTAAAACTTTTGCCTCTTGGAAAAGAGAGATTTAAAACAAAAAATGTTGTTTCCAAAAATTGCAGAATCAGGTAGAAGAATGACAGAAAACGTAATTAAGAATAATAAAGTTTGACGGGAGCCATTCACCAGTGATCTGCACTTATTTTGTAAGGCACAGTAGTTTTGTAGCATTTATTTTGCAAATCTAGAAGCTCCCTGTCTGGTCTGAGTCCGCTTTACCTATGAGCAGACATTACCCCTGGCCACTTACTGCTTTTCTAACAATTTGCAGTAAAAAGTAGAATCAGAGATACGTCGGCTGGGCTACTAACGGATGGGTGGGAATAATACTAACTCATGAATAAAGTTTACTCATCTCTGGCATCTTGTCTGTGTGCTGCTAGATATGAGACGTAGATGCTACAAAAGTACTGCACATTACAGAATAAATGATGGAATGAGTCCATTAACCCTTTTTTTCCTGAATTATGGATTTATTCTAATTATTAATAAAGGTGGCTATGTTTAACAATATGCTTTGAAATATCAGAAGCTTTTTCTTGTAACACTGGTCATTTCCTTGGATTTTTCAATAGAATGATAGAACCGGTATGTCTGTCCCTAGCTTATACTGCCTTCAGCGAGAACACCATAGGCTTTGTGAAAGATTCCCTTTAACAATTTTTGTCACATATTTGCCTTAATGTTCAGATAACTTTTCGGGATACACTGTCATGTGCATTTACATGAGGTCTATTACTATTTCTGGCCATGATTACATATTGCATTTTTTGCCACTTTTGCGGGCTCAAATCTCTAATTTTTAGGTTGCCCCTGTGATATTGAGTGGAGACAAGATGCTTTGTTGTCTCCCATTCACTGTACACACAGAACAGAAGATCCTGCTACCTTATATCTCTATAACACATCCTCAAAAGAAGTAGCATTGTGGACAAATAGAACTGTACTGAACAGTGTAAGTTGTGAATCAAGCACTTGGATCAAATATAAGACTTATTACAGCTATGAGCCCTGTTTTTTGTTTTTTTTCTGCCCAGAAATTAAATCTCCTGGATTTTACGGTGGGTTTTTACGGTGAGCCCCCTCACCCTGTCAACCAATTAGTAGTATGTTTTACCCGTCCCTCCCTCATTAATGTATTCTTCTTGCCTTTTTTCCTCTTGTACACAGTAGTGGGAGAAGCTGTTAGGTGCAGAGGTAGGGCCTCCTCGTCCTACAACAATGTGTGACACAGTAGCCACAATATTTTATTACTATCACTCACTGTGCTCTAGTTCTAGACCCCTTCCCATACACCAGTAGACATCTGAGCTCTTGGTTCACACATGAAGTTACCTAGCCTGCAGCTTTCATCTAATCCAGCCGTAGCTGTAGCTGTAGCTTTACATCCAAAAACAACACTACTACAGAAAAATAAGGTGATGCCAGAAAAATACTAGAGACTATACAAAAATATCAGAGAAGGGTCTTTAAAGGCATGGGCAACACTGGTACCCATTGGTCTTAGCCATGAATATAGAAACACTTGTTATACCAGACTTTCCTTTGATAGTAATAAACAATGTATTAAAGAATGAATACAAATCCATGGTATATACAGATATAGCAAAACTTAGCTTGACAGATAATGGACCATGATATCATGGAACAGAATGTTACCTAAATGGTCCTTGTTTAAGCGTGTGTCTCGCTATGCATTTTTTTACCTTAGATTGCACATCTATGATTTTTTAAGAAAACACAAATAAAGGTCTATTTTTATTACCATATTGGTGCTGGATATTTCTCTGTTTTCTGATTTAACAGATAAAGGACCATGATATCACGGAACAGAATGTTACCTAAATGGTCTTTGTTTAACAGAAACCTGTCAAGTGGTGCATGCTGCCCTATCTGAGAGCAGTATGTAATAATAGAGAACCTGAGTCCAATGATATAAAGGTTTATATGACTTGGAGCAAGATTTCTGAGTAAAAAGCGGAGTAAATTTTGACCGAACTTCTTAAGTGACAGTAGGAGTCTTGCTTACTCCACCCACATACAGTGATTGACAGCTTTCCCTACATCAGTGTATGGACAGAGCGAACTGTCAATGACTGAATAAGGGTGTGGCAAGCAGTACTTTGTTTCACTTTCACACATTTTCTTTGCTTTTTATTCAGAAAGCATCAACTAATATAACAGAGCTCAGCTTTTGTTCCCCTATCATATAACCCTATATATCATAAAGCTCAGCTTCTCTCCTTTATCATATAACCCTATATATCACAGAGCTCAGCTGCTCTCCCTCTATCATATAACCCTATATATCACAGAGCTCAGCTTCACTTCCTCTATCATATAACCCTATATATCACACAGCTCAGCTTTTGTCCCTTTATCGCATCCTGCACTCAGAAAGGGCAGCAGAAACCACCTGACAGGTTTCCTTTAAAGATGAGAGCAGATAGGCCATCCTTTCACTGTCATGCTAAAGTCTGCTACATCCATAGTGGTTCATATTCTGCTATATTATAAGGAAATTGCTATATTTCCTGGAAGATATCCAAACAACTGTGACTGGTCTGGGGTTTAATATTAATATACGTAGGGTATGGTTTGTAGTCTGATATTCCCATAGAGGGGTCTGAATATAATTATGAGGTCCATGCCCTTTCATATAATTTATGCCCCTCAAAATGGCCATCAAATTTTGGCTGCAAACCACTGTTCGAAAATTATCCTTTGAAGGCCTCTCTCAGTCTGCCTCTGTCTCTTTCCATGCCACACTCCTTTCCTCCCCCTCCCATCTCCTTAAACTTCTATAGGAAGCATGTAACCTGATACTTTAGTCAGCTGATCTGTTTCGAGATGGACTTTAGCATTTTTTTCAGTGTGATTAATGAGTTTAAGAGTAGGAGGGATGGGAAGAAACAAAACAAGATAAATCAAGAACGAGACGCTTTTGTCCCTTAACATATATTACAAAGTTTCTTATATTCATTTTTACTATTGATTTATGCAAAGATTGTTGCAGTGTCCATTGAATTGCCTTTTTCCAAGCCCAGTAAAGTTGAGTCATCGTCTCAGATGAAACTTGCATTCACCTGTTAATAAAACACATAGAACAAAAAATTTTTTAATTTACATAATTTTTATCTACATTTTTTGTTGTTGTAAAATACTCCAGCCACTATCACATAACCCATTTTTGTATGTAGATTTATTGTATTACACCACAATGGTCCCTTAAGTTACAGTATTAATTTGTTGTAAGATGACCATTTTATGTTAAAACATTTTAACTTTAGACCAAAGTACAACCAGTAACTAGTTTTAAAGCCACAAACAGTGAAGATGCAAATGACTTATACAGACAAAACAAATTATTTCATGTATAATCTAGTAAGAGCTGCTGGAAGCTGTAAATCACTTTCTATTTAGAGGACAAGTGTTTTTTCAAGTTGCTATACACAGGGTACAGAAAAACAAAAAGATTCATCATGGCTTCCACTGTCAGAGGATTGTCTCTGGAAAGGAAACACACAATTGTAACTTTGGAATTGTTCTGAGTCCCTACAAGATCCATTTTTGGTATTTGCCACATGGTCGGGATTTGAACATTGATGTACTAATTTAGGGATCACTTCACCCAACACTGTTAACTGCTTACTCTGTCAGCCAGAATATTTAGATATCCTGTAATGTGCACTGCAGTCACGTTGACCAGGTGCTTCTCCATCAGAGAAATAATTGACTGAACCTCTTTTCAGAGAGGATGACCTCATTCCTCCTAGCTTATTTATAAATGCTGCAGTCCTAGTATCGTCGGTACAGATAATTGTAGATCCTGTTTTTATGCAAGTTAGGAAGCCCCATCCTGAATGCTCTGAGCTCTATCATAATGGAGGACCTTAGGCTTTCTTAGGAAACCAGTAACCTTGCACTGTTAGCATATACAGACGTGCTCCCCAGCTCTGAACTTGAGCAAAGGATCTCACATAAGGGAGGGTCTTTCACCAATCCAGATTGTGCAGGGCTCCCACTTAAGTGATCTCATATGAGTCTGAGCCTACAAAATTGTCTCTATGGTGGCCATCATTAGCCCTAATACTCTGGCTACTGTCCTTAATGACAGCATTGTGGTAGATTGGAGGTAAGACACCTTGGCAATTTCTCTGGATTTGTGGAGGAAGAAAAGAAATAAAACAAATCTCTTAAGGTTTTCACAAATCCCAGAACAGGATATAAGATGTTGGAGTGACTTTGGATTTTTTTTCACAGTTTAGAAATCCGCCTACTTCTGTTAGGCACTTTACATACCCAGACATACCTTAAGTGGGTACCTCCTAGAGGAATTATTTTTCCATTTGCTCCAGAATGGAGGATTGTAGGATGATCTGTTTGTCTGTGAGTAATCTTGTATTTATGGATATAGCAGAGATTACAGCTAGGCTCCCATGCTGGCACCCATGAGGCTCAAAGCTGTTCAACATCAGCACGCTAAAGAGGTCAGGCACACTTAGCCCTGATTGGGTGCTATCTGTCATTGCCATTATTTTTGTTGCAATGGTTCCTCCCTCTTCTATCTTTTGGTATAGAGTTGTCATCTTTTATGACACGTCCTCCATTATCTCCAATAGGGAGGCAGTCTCTGAAGTGCCATATGTCAGTAAGTTTAGCAATATAGGCATTAGTTGGTTATAGGATTTCCACTTGAGGCCCACCGTCCATTATCTAGCTCTGGGCCAAGAAACCTACCAAGTTTAAAATCTACAGCCTATTCTTAGATGATATGTCAGCTTTCCAGAACTTTATCCAAAGACTTCTTTTAACCACTTAGAGACCCATATTCCTAACTGAGAGCTTAGCAGACACACCAGAAAATGAGAAAATCCAAAGCTATGTTTACAAGCTTGAATAATGCCACAATATTATTCTGTATCAATGTCCTCTGCATCCATTTGTACAGAGTTTTATACTGTTATATTAAGACAATCTAATTTACTCCTGGTCAGTTGTAGCCTGGTAATTTTTCTTATGGGACAATCAGCTCTTTCGTCCTTAGGATCTTTCAGGTGAAAACCATCTTCTGATGGTAGTACTGTCCTTTTAGATAACTTACTTTGTGCCCTAGCTTTTATGTGCTGTTACTTTGTTGCAGACCAAATACACCGCTTCACAGCAATGTTATTGCCTAATTTCCTAGCAACTTTCAGCAGGTTAATGTGTCCCACCACACTGCAACAAAATGTTCAAGAATGGTTTGAGGAACATAGAGAATTTAAAAGTGGTGTCTTGGATTCTAAATTACCAAGATCTCAGTCTGATCCAGGGATGCCCCATCTTTGTAACCTATAAGGCTTAAAGGATGCAAAGATCTTGTGGAGTCTGTGCCTTAACTTTTAGAGCTATTTTGGTGGCATAATGAGACCTACACAATATCAGCCATGTGGCTTTAATATTATAGCTGATTATAACATGGCACATCTAGAGGATATGGGTGGGGACGGGGGGGGGGAATTTAGCTCTCCTCATGGGAGAAAAACGTCTTTCTCTAGTGCCACCTATGTGTAGCTACCATAATAATGTATGAGAAACAGTTATCAGTTGACAGTTGTTACAGATTTTCTATTATGGTCCATAAAATTCATGTTGTACTTCTTCTTAGTTATATAGTTTATTCCATAAGTCTTGATCAGTAACAAGAAAAAATATACATGTTCAACTTTTTATCACAATAAAAATATTAATGTATAGGGAATCTGTCACCCGGAACATGTTATCTTATCTGCAGGTAGCATATTATAGAGCAGGAGGAGCTGAGCAGACTGATACATTGGGTACGGAAAGTATTCAGACCCTTTGAAATTTTTCACTCTCTTACATTGCAGCCATTTGGTAAGATCCAAAAAGTTCATTTTTTTTGCTCATTAATATACACTCTGCACCGCCCCCCCCCCCATCTTGAAAGAAAAAAAAAACAGAACTGTAGATATTTTTGCAAATTTGTCAAATGAGAAACTGAACTATCACATGGTCATAAGTATTCAGACCCTTTGCTGTGACACTCATATTTAACTCACATGCTGTCCATTTCCTTTTGATCCTCCTTGAGATGGTTCTACTCCTTCATTGGAGTCCAGCTATGTTTAATAAAACTGATTGAACTTGATTAGGAAAGGCACACACCTGTCTACATAAGACCTCACAGCTCACAGTGCATGTCAGAGCACATGAGAATCATGAGGTCTAAGGAACTGCCCAAGGAGCTCAAAAACAGAATTGTGGCAAGGTTGGCCAAGTTACAAAAGGATTTCTTCAGCACTCAAAGTTCCTAAGAGCACAGTGGCCTCCATAATCCTTAAATGGAAGAAGTTTGTGACAACCACAACTCTTCCTCGACCTGGCCATCCAGCCAAACTAAGCAATTGTTGGAGAAGAGCCTTGTTGAGTGAGGTAAAGAAGAACTCCAAGATCACTGTGGCTGAGCTCCAGGGATGCAGTAGGGAGGTTGGAGAAAGTTCCACAAAGTCAACTATCACTGCTCCACCAGTCGGGGCTTTATGGCAGAGTGTGCTGACGGAAGCCTCTCCTCACCACAAGACATATGAAAGTCTGCATACAGTTTGCAAAAAAACACATGAAGGACTCCCAGATTATGAGAAATAAGATTCTCTGATGAGACGAAGACGGAACTTTTTGGTGTTAATTGTGAGCGGTATGTGTGGAGAAAACCAGGCACTGCTCATCATCTGCCCAATACAATCCCAACAGTGAAACATGTTGGTGGAAGCATCATACTATCAGGGTATTTGTCAGCTGCAGGGACAGGACAACTGGTTGCTATTGAAGGAAAGATGAATACGGCCAAGTACAGAGATATCCTGGATGAAAACCTCTTCCAGTGTGCTCTGGACCACAGACTGGGCCGAAGGTTCATCTTCCAACAAGACAATGACCCTAAGCACACAGCCAAAATAACAAAGCAGTGGCTTCAGAACAACTCTGTGACCATTCTTGACTGTCCCAGCCAGCGCCCTGACCTAAACCCAATTGAGCATCTCTGGAGAGACTTGAAAATGGCATCCACCAACGTTCACCATCCAACCTGAGGGAACTGGAGAGGATCTGCAAGGAAGAATGGTAGGTGATCCCCAAATCGACATGTGAAAAACTTGTTGCATCATTCCCAAGAAGACTCATGGCTGTACTAGCTCAAATGGGTGCTTCTACTCAATACTGAGCAAAGGATCTGAATACTTATGACCATGTGATATATCAGTTTTTCTTGCTTAATATATTTGCAAAAATATCTACATTTCTTTTTCTTTCAAGATGGGGGGGCAGAGTGTACATTAATGAGCAAAAAATGAACTTTTTTGATCTTAACAAATGACTGCAATGAAAGAAAGAGTGACAAATTTAAAGGGGTCTGAATACTTTCCATACCCACTGTATAACTTGTAATCTGTTACTTTAAATCCCTGCCTATTCTGGGTAATAAGTAGGGATATAAATGAATAAATCATATATAATCAATCTGCTTAGCTTCTTCTGCTCTTCAACATGCTGCCAACAGATCGAATAGCATTTTCAATGTGACAGGTTCCCTTTAAAGGGGTTGTATCATTTCATTAAATGGCATTCAGAATAAGGGGACAGTGAAAACAAGTAACTTTGCAATTAGATGTCATTAGTAAAGCTGTCTTGTTATCACAGTATTCCTTATCTTCTGTTTCTGTTTACACTGATCTCCAGTGCTGGTCTGATCCCTCCTCCTTGCATTTCACTAGCTTAGAGCTCATTTACATGTCTGGCCCCCCGGTCGTATTCACAGTAGCGAGCATCCCTGCCTCTCTCACTCAGAATAAGGGACCGGCACATTTTCACTCTGCACATCCAGAAGAAACAGAATAACACTGCGGGCTTCTACAATCAGGAAACAGCACAATTGTGTGTCGATCCTTGCCTGACTCAGATTAAGGGCCATAGCAATTTCTCTCTGCACACCCAGCAGAAACACACTGCAGCAGATTCTACAATCAGAAAACATAACAGTTGTGTCTCGGTGCCTAACTCTCCTGCATAGAAGGGAGATCTGTGTCGTTCATAGGAACACTGGATTCACCTGTAACAAATTCCAAGCTGTGAGAGGAGAGATCAGTGCTCAGTCTAGATTGAATGCAGCCTGTGGTATGTGTACAGCTTTTATAAATAAGACTGCATAGCGAGAGACACAGTGACATGTGTACTCAGAGAGGGGGGGGGGGTCTCGGGAGCCAGCATGAACAGTGAAGGGGGGTTGATGTCAACCCGCGGGGAGGGGAAGAAACGCCCCTGCATTTATAGAGGTGAGAAGCTGATTGCAGTATGAATCAGCCGAACTAAAGAAGCGATACATCCCCTTTAAGTATATTCAACACATTACCATTGTAAGCAAGTTGTTGATGTCCTCCTTGGTATTGTCACCTCCTGCCTCTCTAGACAAAGATTTTAGGTGCAAAATGAGCTGCTGCCAGATTCTAGGAGTGCCATTTGGCATCTGAAGTTTTTTCAATAGGATTTTACGTCTAGAGAAAAAAACAATTACATTACAAGCTTGAACATAAAAAAGGAATTAAAAGATGAATCAAACTGTATGATTTGAGAAAATCCTTAAAAATATCAGTCCATGCACCTAATATTTCAGGAATACTGTTGCTTTAGGGTTGTTCAACTTCATTATTTTACGATGTTTTTATTTCTGTATGGACATTATATTGGGAGCCCAGGGACAGGATACATAAAGTTTGGTGTCATTTCCCACAGTGCTATTCATTTTACTCTCTGTATGCTCTAGAAATTAAAGTTAAAAATAATGTGTGGCATGCTTATTTTAATAAAATGAGAAGACTGCCTTGTGTGAAAATGCAATTCAGCATGGGACAATCTTTCAGCTAGTTTTTCATTTCCATATTCTTCATGCTATAACACACCTGGTGATAAGCTGCACCCATTTAGAGGGGAGAAAAAGCAAGAAAAGAATATTTCACAAAATATTTTAGTATGACTATTGGCTTACCCTTTGAGAACAGGTGAAATTGGGTGTTGAGCAACATATAGGAAAGGTAGAACTCAGGGTCCATGAGAAGAGCAGTAGAAGCTGCAAAAGACTTAGTTGGATCTATGGAATGATCTGTGTATTGAGGGTAATGCCCCGTGCATACAGTAAGTTCACAAAGAAAATCTGGCAAAGTACCACAACTTTTCACTCTCAAGCTTTAACCTTTTCTACAATTTGTGCTTAAGAGCTGATCTAGATTTTCATTTGTGGTGCATAGAAAGCTACAGACACAATTGTATCTGCTCCCACTGAAGGGGCTGCACATATGTGGCTCCCTCTGCTCACCTCCTTGAAAGTTCTGAACTTCCATAGAAGTAAACAGAGACAGCCATGCATGTGCAGCCACCTCTCCATTCCGTCCAAGTGGTGCTGGAGGACAAGATGGGAATACCACTGAAGCTGGATGCAATTTTGAAAAATTGTAATTCCCCTTTAATGACTGGCATATGAAAATTCTGCTGTTTGTCTCAAAACTACTTGCAAAATCTTTAAATTTTATGTGTAATTTATTTTATTGCTGCATTATTTTATATGGCTTTATTGTTGTAATGACTTTCTTTAACTTAGTAATTTTAGTCTTGTAACCTTAAATGACACACACATAAATAAAGTCCTGCGCTAATCATGTGACTGCTGCTTATATTCTGCTTCCCCTTTCATTTCATTTAGTGCTTCGAAAAAATTAAACGGGCACTCTCATTGGTTGCTATGGGCAACAAAGAAAGTCTTAGACCTAGACAGTTTTCATACATGTAGCCCTATGTCCTGAGACGGAGGTTGGGAGGGAGAAATATAGACAAAGCACAGCATAGGATTCTGGGCATTGTAGTTCTACAGGACAGAGGGAAATAGCTTTTAAATAGGTAATGCTACTGGTCACCTTCAGGGAAGGGAGGCTACATACAGCACTGAAATTCATCAATTAGCACAGAATAGAAAAAAATTACAGCGAGACAAATAGCAATTTATTTTTGTTTAGTTCACCAGAGAACTCCTTTAAGCTCTTAGTTGGTGCAAGAACATTCCATGGGTAACAGATATTCATCAACAACTATGTAAAATACAATACCCACCAAATAATTAAGCATGAGTTTAGTTACCTATGTCCATGAAGTTGGATGAGATGATCAATGAAATTTTCATGCACCTGCTGCATACATTCACCAATGTTTTGTCCAGTCTTGTTTTAAAAAGCAACAGGAGAGTGATAAAAAAATATACATTTTTTAATTAATATTTTAGTATAATGAGCTAACAAAAATGTATTCTGTATTCTCAATTTTACTTAACTGTGCTTGTACACAGTCAGGTCACATTATTCGGATGACCAGCTAATATCCAGAGTAACCCCTATATGCAGCGTGAACAGCAGCTAGATGACTTGGGATTGACTTAGTAAGGTCCTGGTAGGTTGTCACAGGTGTCTGGAGCCATGCTGACTGCATCCCACAGCTGCTGGAGGGTACAAGGGAGAGGACCCATTAAGCAATAATGACAACTGAAGTGGTCCTACAGATCCTCAATTGGGTTCAAGTCTGGGGAATTAAAAGGCTATAGTATTGGAAACATGTATGGGTCTATATAATTTGCAAAGTTGGATTCATACCCAAATCTGTTGAGAGTTCCTTCCAAACGAATGAGAAGGCCCACAGAATACAGAAAAATATTCCACTGAACTAAAAACGCTGCCACCCCCAGCTGATTGCAGAGTGTTTGATCTCTGATTTTTCTCACCTGATACACAACTGTCTATTTGTTCAATCAAGCAGAAAACTCAACAGAGAAGGCAACCCTCTGTCCAATTCCGATACTGCTGTGAAAATTGAAGTATTTTGTGCCAATGCATCTTGAACAGCATCTTCTTTAGAGTCTAATACATAGTAGGGTTCACTGAACTGTAGCTTTAGACACACATCTGGTAGTCCCCTGATAATTTTTTAGGTGTGTTGCTATACTGTAGCATGGCGGTCTACCCTTGCACATCTTCATAGCTGGCTTTCACCTCCCCCATCAATGGCACACTGTGCTCTACAGTTTCCATGTTGCTTATTCACAATAGTGGCATTTATCTACTCGCAATATACTTTTACCACCTCAACATGCGAACAGTTCACAAACTGCGAAATTTCAGAAAATACTTCCACCCTTCACCCGAAACACAATTGTGATCCCTTTGGCAGCTCTGAAAAATCAACCCTTCTACCCATGACTTCAACAAGGGATATGTGTGCACGCAGTCTATTGCACACCTTATATAACCAGCAAGTTAGCTCAGGATTAGAGATGGGCGAATCGATTCTAACGAATTGGAATTCGTTTAGAATTTCAGGAAAACTTCGGTTCTGAATGAAGTCAAAGTTTGGGGTACTTCGGGTGAATGAAGTGTGCTTTTGATTGATAAAATGGCTGCGAGCACATGGCGTTACATGGGGCAAAGAACTCTGGGAGGAAGAAGGGCATAGCCTACATGACATATGCAGAGATGAAGCCAATCAGAGACTGGCGGGATTCTGTGACGTCACTGCACTCTATACGTCCGGGCGCGACGCTGGGAGCTCATACCGCTCTCACTGTACTGATGTCACGATTCTGGAGGTGGATCTACTGGACCACCGCAGGCGAAGGCGTAAGCCCCTACCAGGGAGTGGAATCTAAATGGGACCCGGTTTTCACCAGAGCCCGCCGCAAAGCGGGATGGTCTTGCTGCGGCGGGTGTCCACCAGGTCACTACCACTGGCGGGGCTTGCCTGCGGTGGCGGCCAAGGGTGCGAGGTACAGGAACGGCAAGCAGGCTCGTAGTCGAGGACAGACAGAAGATCAGGACAGGCGGCTCTGGTTCGTGGACGGTAGACAAGCAGGTGGTCGGGGCAGGCGGCAAGGTTCGTAGACGGTAGACGTAGCAGAGGGTCGGTACACAGGAAGGCAATACTGGAACGCTCAGGAACACTTTCACCATGGGTATGAACACCAAGGATCCGGCGAGGGCCGGCAGGAAGTGACCGGACTAAATAGGAGCAGTGCCCGGCAATGAACCAATTACCGGCGCACTGCCCCTTTAAATTCAAATTGCCGGCGCGCGCGCGCCCCTAGAGCGGAGCTACGCGCCGGGACACGGAAGCAGCCTGAGCAGGAGCGTGGCCGGGTAAATGCATGCCGGCGGGGATGGGGAGGTGAGCGGACCCCGAACCCGACGTGCGGGACGGGGCTCCGCTCGGTGCAGGGGCACGGGCGCGCCTGCGACCCGGGACAGTGGTCGCAGGGGCGTCCGTGACAGTACCCCCCCCTTGGACCCCTCCCTCTTACTGGACTGGAGAAATCTCTGGATGAGACTGTGGTTCAGGATGTTCTCCTCCGGCTCCCAGGACCTCTCTCAGGGCCGAACCCCTTCCAGTCCACCAAGAAGTATCGCTTTCCCCTAGTTCTTCTCATGCCCAGAATCTCCTTGACCTCGAAGACATTGGGCGCATCAGCCACAGACGGAGGAGGAGCAGCTTTCTGGGAAAAATGGTTAAGGACCAGAGGTTTCAATAAGGAGACACGAAACGTGTTGGAAAATTCTCATCGTGGAAGGGAGCCGGAGTTTGTATGCTACCGGATTGATGCGGCTGATGACCTCAAAGGGTCCCAGGAAACGGGGTCCCAGTTTGTGAGACGGCATCTTTAAGCGGACATATCTAGACGAGAGCCACACCTTTTCACCTGGGGAGAACACCGGAGGAGGGATTCTTCTCTTGTCCGCTTGAGACTTCATGCGCTCGAACACGCGGAGCAGCGATGCACGGGTCTGGGACCAGATGGACTTCATGTCTTGAACCAGTGCGTCCGCCGCCGGAACCTCGGAGGAGGTTGCCAGAGGGAGAGGGGGGCGGGGATGCAAGCCATACACAATGTAGAAGGGGGGAGGCCCCCGCGGACTCGGACTCAAGGGAGTTATAGGAGAACTCCGCCCACGGCAGTAAATTGGCCCAATCATCTTGGCGTGCCGAGACGAAATGACGAAGGTAGCAACCCAGGACTTGGTTGACCCTCTCCACCTGGCCGTTCGTCTGTGGATGGTAGCCGGAAGAGAAGTCGAGCTTCACTTGAAGTTGGTTGCACAGAGCTCGCCAAAACCTGGAGACAAATTGAACTCCCCGGTCCGAGACAATTTGCTGAGGGAGTCCATGGAGCCGGAACACATGGATGAAGAATAACTCCGCAAGCCGGGAGGCAGATGGCAGCCCTGGCAACGGGACGAAGTGCGCCATTTTGGAAAAGCGATCAGTAATCACCCAGATAATGGTGTTGCCAGACGACGGAGGGAGGTCGGTTATAAAGTCCATCGAAATGTTGGTCCAGGGTTGAGTGGGAACGGGAAGTGGCTGAAGTAGGCCTGCCGGCTTGTGACGTGGCGTCTTTTTCCGGGCACAGGAGTCGCAAGACGCAACGAAGTCCTTGATATCCTTCTCAGCTCTGGCACCAATAGATACGGGATATCAGGTGGAAGGTTCTTCGGGTGCGGGATGGCCAGCCACCGATGAGCAATGTCCCCATTTCAAGATACGTCTGCGGAGAGCAGGACGCACATAAGTCCTTCCAGGAGGGAACTTCCGGGGGTCCACTGGAGCAGCCGAGATGAGACGTTCCGGGGGGATGATGTGTTCAGGAGAGGTCTCTTCACCCACCACGTCGGAAGCACGGGAGAGGGCATCAGCTCTCACATTCTTCTCGGCTGGCCTGAAATGGATCTGAAAGTCGAACCGAGAGAAGAAGAGCGACCACCTGGCCTGGGTTAAGTCGCTGAGCAGTCTGCAGATATTGGAGGTTCTTGTGGTCCAAGTAGATACGGATGGGAAAACGGGCACCCTCCAGCAGATAACGCCACTCCTCCAGGGCCAATTTGATGGCCAGTAGCTCCCGGTCACCAATCGTGTAGGTCCTCTCGGCTGAAGAGAAAGTCTTGGAGAAGAAGCCGCACGACACAGTCTTACCCGTAGGCCCTTTTTGTGTAAGGACTGCTCCGGCCCCCACGGACGAAGCATCCACTTCCAGAGTGAAGGGTTTCGCGGGGTCTGGACGTGCAAGGATAGAAGCCGTAGCAAAGGCAGATTTGAGCTTCACAAACGCCTCCTCGGCCTCGACAGGCCAACTGCGTGGATTGGCTTGTTTCTTGGTGAGGGCCACTATCGGGGCCACCAGCGTAGAGAAGTGCGGGATAAACTGGCGATAGTAATTGCAGAAGCCCAAGAATTGCTGGATAGCCCGCAGCCCGACGGGGCGTGGCCACTGCAATACGGCAGACAGTTTAGCAGGGTCCATTCGTAGGCCTTGGTCAGAGATGAATACCCCAGAAACGGTGGAGCTAGTCTGATGGAAGAGACACTTCCCTAGCTTGGCATACAGGTGGTTCTCCCGGACGTCTTAGTACTTGACGGACATGGCTGCGGTGGGTCTCGAGGTCAGGGGAGAACACCAGTATGTCATCGAGGTAGACTACCACGCAGGAGAGGAGGAGGTCCCTGAAGACGTCATTCACAAGCTCCTGAAAGACGGCTGGCGCATTATAGAGTCCTCAGGGCATCACCCGGTGCTCGTAGTGCCCATCCCTGGTGTTGAAGGCCGTCTTCCATTCATCGCCCTTGCGGATTCAGACCAAGTTGTAGGCCCCTCTCAAATCCAACTTGGAGAAAATCTTGGCGCCTTGCAGGCGATCAAAAAGTTCCGTGATCAGCGGCAAGGGGTAACGGTTCTTTACCGTGATCTTGTTCAAGCCCCGGTAGTCAATGCAGGGCCGTAGGGTACCGTCCTTCTTCTTCACGAAAAAGAACCCCGTGCCAGCGGGAGACGAGGACTTCCGAATGAACCAATTCTTGAGATTCTCCTGGATGTACTCCGACATGGCTTGGGTCTCAGGAACAGACAGAGGGTAGACTCGGCCACGGGGAGGACTGGTACCCGGCAATAAGTCGATCGGGCAATCGTATGGACGATGCGGCGGAAGACTCTCGGCTTGTCTCTCGGAGAACACATCGGCATACTCCAGATTATCGGGCGGCAGCCCGGGCAGCGGCTCCTGAAGGGTTAAGCAAGAGGAGGGAAGCACCGGGCGAGGTGCCACCAAACAACGCCCCGACAGTTGGGACCCCAACGAATCACCTCCCAGTAGACCAGTCCAGGATAGGAGAGTGGAGCCGTAGCCATGGGAGTCCGAGGAGGATCGCCAACGAGGAGCGAGGCAACACATAGAAGGCGATCTCTTCCTTATGCAGTGCCCCCACATGAGGAGACAGTGGCTTGGTGACGAACTGGATGGTGTCGCTAAGCAGCTCCCTGCTGATGATGAGATAACAAGCGGTTTCTCCAGACGTACCACTGAAGCCGATACCGCTCACTAGAGGCTGGGTGGATGACGTTCCCGGCGGAAGCCCGAGTCCAGAAACGCCGGAACCTGGAATGTGATACCAGACTCTGACACGACCTGCACAGGCATCAACAGGCGTGGAGAGGAGGAGGTTGCACCTAGGAATGCCTCTCCCATAGATCCTAGGTGCGGGAGTTTCCCGCAGCCTTGGGGCGCTTGGGACAATTAATCCAAAAATGCTCTGGGCTGCCACAGTAGAGACACAAGTTCAGTTGTCGCCGCTGGGCTAATTCTTGCTTAGAGAGGCGAGCCCGATCAATCTGCATGGGCTCGTCGGTGGGTGTGGGAGGCTGTGGCGCCGGAGGCCCCGGGAACACCGGTGCCAGGCGAGGACCCCGGCGAGGTTGGGCTGACTGACGTTCTTGCAGAAGCTCCTCCGCCCGGTCAATGAATCGTATATCGATGCGGATCATCTCTGTCCCATAGGGGTGTAGCCCATGCCAGGGCTTTCCCGGAGAGGAGTCTGACCACGAAAGCTACCTTCGCACGTTTGGACAGGAACTGGTCGGTCATCAGCTCCACGTGCATAGAGCATTGGGTGATAAACCCCCTGCATAGTTTCGGGTCACCGCTGAACTTGGATGGGAGTGACAGCCGAAGCTTGGATCCCCTGGGGATCACCGGAACCGCTGAGGCAGGAACAACTGGAGATGGCGGTGGCTGCTGCTGGACGGTGACGAGCTTGCTGCACCAAGGAGGAGAGTTGCTCGAGCTGCTGCGCTTGCTGTGCAATCTGTTGCGATTGCTTGGCCACGACGTTGGTGATGCTGGCAACACTTGGCAAGGGTACCTTGGCGGGATCCATGGCCGGATCCTACTGTCACGATTCTGGAGGTGGATCCAATGGACCACCGCAGGCGAAGTCGTAAGCCCCTAACAGGGAGAGGAATCTAAGTGGGACCCGGTTTTCACCAGAGAACGCCGCAAAGCGGGATGGTCTTGCTGCGTCGGTTTTCCACCAGGTCACCACCACTGGCGGGGCTTGCCTGCGGTGGCGGCCAAGGGTGCGAGGTACAGGAACGGCAAGCAGGCTAGTAGTCGAGGACAGACAGAAGATCAGGACAGGTGGCTCTGGTTCGTGGACGGTAGACAAGCAGGTGGTCGGAGCAGGCGGCAAGGTTCGTAGATGGTAGACGTAGCAGAGGGTCGGTACACAGGAAGGCAATACTGGAACGCTCAGGAACACTTTCACCATGGGTATGAACACCAAGGATCCGGCGAGGGCCGGCTGGAAGTGACCGGACTAAATAGGAGCAGTGCCCGGCAATGAACCAATTACCGGCGCACTGCCCCTTTGAATTCAAATTGCCGGCGCGCGCCCCTAGGGGCGCGCGCCGGGACACGGAAGCAGCCTGAGCAGGAGCGTGGCCGGGTAAGTGCATGCCGGCGGGGACGGGGAGGCGAGCGGACCCCAAACCCGACGTGCGGGACGGGGCTCTGCTCGGTGCAGGGGCACGGGCGCGCCTGCGACCCGGGACAGTGGTCGCAGGGGCGTCCGTGACAACTGATCAGGGAAGGTGCTGATTGTTACTGAAGAACTGATTTTTATACAGCGATTTTTGTGGGGTGTCTCAGCTTGTCTGATTTTGTGGGGTATTGGATCTGAAGTCCAGTATGTGTCCACTGCAGCTGCATATACATTTTAATGCTATCTGCTCACAGCACATTGAATATCCAAGGGGGATCTAAGCCAGTTCCTGTTGTATTCATTTAAAGAAACCGCGTTTTTACAATACAAATACAACTTCATTTTTGGCTGCTCAATTCTTTTGCGCAATTTTCATCTAGGGGTTAATTAAGCGTTGTATTGCTGCTGTGGTGACTTAAAGAAACCGTCTTTTTCACCGCCAAAAAATAATATTTTCCTTTAGCATCATTCACAAGCGAAGGTTGATTACAATTTTTTCTCTTGTTGTGTAGAGTAAAAAATACGCAATTGTAACACGCTACAAAGCTAGTAGTTTGTGGCTGCTCAATTCTTTTGCGCAATTTACATCCAGGGGTTAATTAAGCGTTGTTTTTCTGCTGTGGTGACAAAATAAACCGTCTTTTTCACCGCCAAAAATTACAATTTTCCTGTAGCATAATTCACAAGCGAAGGTTAATTACAATTTTTTTTCTCTTGTTGTGTAGCGTAAAAAATATGCCATTGTAACACGCTACAAAGCTAGTAGTTTGTGGCTGCTCAATTCTTTTGCGCAATTTACATCCAGGGGTTAATTAAGCATTGTTTTTCTGCTGTGGTGACTCCAAGAAACCGTCTTTTTCACCGCCAAAAAATAAAATTTTCCTGTAGCATAATTCATAAGCGAAGGTTAATTACAATTTTTCCTCTTGTTGTGTAGCGTTAAAAAACACGCCATTGTAACACGCTACAAAGCTAGTAGTTTGTGGCTGCTCAATTCTTTTGCGCAATTTACATCCAGGGGTTAATTAAGCGTTGTTCTGCAGTTGTACTCAGTAAAAGAAACTTTCTTTTTCACCGTCACAGAAGAAATTCTGTAGCATAATTCATATCCGAAGGTTTATTAAGCCTGTTTGTGCTTTTACATTCAGTAAAATATACAGAGTTTTTAAACGGCACATACCAGTCAATTTTTCCTGGCCATATGTGGAGCGCAGTTTATGTCCAAGGGTTACCCAAGCTTGTTATTGGGTTCAATTGGAATAAAATACAGGGATATTTTTTATCAAATACAGATATCTTCATCAAACAGTGTCTGTACATTTTAGAACTAACAGTATGTCAGACAGAGAGGTGGCAGGCTCTTCATCTGCGAGTCGCAGTGGCACAAACATTCCTGGAGCAGGCCCAGGTCGCAGCACAAAGGGGATGTCGCAGCAGGGGTCACTCGGTGAGGCCACAACTGCCGGTGTCATCTAGCGGCCGTGTGCTGACTAGCAACCCAAGGGTTCTTGATTGGTTGACTAGGTCATCCACTTCCTCCCAGATGACATCTGACAACCCCAGCCAAGAGTCGGTGGGAACGTCAGACACAACCCTTAGTTGGCATGGCCCGGGAGCGGGTCAGCGGCCCTCACCTGTCCTCAACCCGCCTCTGTCCCATCCGGTTCCCTCAGCCAGAGATCTACTATGTGGTCTGGGCTCAGCGCCACTATATAGCGAGGATGAACAATTTGAGGAGGGCAGTCAGCAGCTACTTGGCAGCGAAGAAATGGGGCCAATATCCCCTGCTTCTTGCAGTAGGCGGCAAAGTATAGATGTGGAGATTGGCATGGGAGGTCATGTTGTGAGGGGTCAGCCTCTGCATACCAAGACCGGTGATGAGGACAGCAGTGACGATGAAACACAAATTGATGATGATGTTGCCGACCACACTTGGGAGCCGGGTGAAGCAAGTGCTTCATCATCGTCAGGAGAAGAGGGCGTCAGCTTGCGCGCAGCCAGCAAGTAGGTTGTGTGGCCGTTAGTCAGCAGGGTAGCAGCAGTGTGAGGTCGGGAGACAAGCGGCCACGGGGTAGAAAACCCGCTTCGCAGGTCCAAGAAAGTAGCGGTACAGGGACTCAGCGAGGCAGCGGCGGTAGTAGTCACTTAGTGCGGAGCGTTGGCGGTAAAATCAGATACTCGGCGGTGTGCCAGTTCTTTGCTAAGACACAGGAGGAGCCGAATATAGGTATATGTAGAATCTGTGGGCAGAAAGTGAAGCGTGGCCAGGGAGCTAACATTGGCACCATGGCCCTGCGTCAATAAATGCAGCGTCACCATCCGGTGGACTAGGAGAAACGTGGCTCAGATTTGGCGGTCCATCCTGCCGCCGCAGCAGCAGCAGCCAGTGGCACGCATGCCATTGCAGCCAGTCAAGGCTCCACCACCTCTGCAGAAGGGAGCTGTTTTCTCTTGACATCATCTCCCGGTCCAGAGCTCCTGCTCCTCGCTACTCATGCGCCAGCAGTCGTTCAGCGAGGCGATTGCAAAGAGACAACAGTATGCGTTCCAACCATCCTAAGGTGCAGCATGCCTGACCGTGCTCCCGTCCAAGTTGTTGGTACTGCAGTCCCTCCCTTTCCAAATGTGGACTCTGCACCATTCAGAGAACTAATGGCATTGTGCCGAGCCAAGATGGAGAGTTCCAAGCCGTAATTTCTTTTCCAAAAAGCAGTACCAGCACTTCATAAATATGTAGAATAGAAAGTGGGCCAGTCCTTGAGCTTATCGGTTTGTTCCAAGGTGCACGGCAGCGCAGACGTCTGGAGCTGTAACTACGGTCAGGGCTAGTACATGTCCTTTACGGCCCACTGGGTGAATGTGCTTCCTGCCCAGGCACACCAACACCTTGGACCGGAGACGGCGCTTTCTCCCCCCACTTGTTCAAACTGCGGCTCCTGCACCAATGTCCGCCTCCTCCTCCTCCACCACCACCACCATCTCAGCCTCCACAAGTACTCCTCCATCATAACCACATGTGTAGGCACAGCGTGTCACACAGTTCTACACCTGGCTTGCCTGGGCGAACAAAGTCCTACACAGGGGAGGAACTGCTCCGCGTCATGCAGCAAGAAATCGATGTGTGGCTTTCTCCGCGCCAACTGCAAATCGGAACCATGGTGACGGACAATGGGAGGAACATGGTGTCCGCGCTGCACCAAAAAGGGGATGGTCCATGCGCCCTGCATGGCGCATGTTTTTCAATCTGGTTGTGAAAAGGTTCCTGAAGTCTTCCACAGATCTTCAAGGATTCTAAAAATGGCCAGGAAACGTGCATCCTTTATCCATTCGTACAAAGCCAGGAACACCCTCCTTGAGTTGCAGCGGCAGAACGGCCTCCCCCAACACACTCTGATATGCGATGTTTCCACCCGTTGGAATTCCAGCCTGCGAGAGGCCAGAGAAAGGCCATTAACGATTTTTTGATGTTCCAGGCGGACAGGAGTACTCCCCTGTGTAACTTTGATGACACCAGTTGGCAGCCCCCCCTCATCATGCGTGACACTGCCCTTTGTTGAGGCCATTCAAGGAGGGGCCACGTTATTTGTCAGTCGCAAGGACTACGGATGAATAACGTCATTCCCACTGCTTCATGTCCTGGAACAGATGCTGAAAAATCTGTCCTGGGCAGGGGGACTTGGAGATGTGGCGACTACATCTCGCGGCCACAGGGAGTCCGCTGGGGACTGAAATGGAGGAGGAGGAGGACATTGGAGCAGAAGCATTGTCTGGTGAAATGAGGGGAAATTTTCTACCCAGGTGACAAGAGGGGAGAGCAGGAGCACTGGCGGAGGTAGATGGAGATGAGGAAGACGAGGCAGATGACCCGCAAGCACCGTGGCAGTATACAGGGGAGAAGGAGGCAGGGAGCCCCTCGGAGTCACTTGTTGCAGATGGCCCGCAGCATGCTGATTTGCCTTGTCTAGTGCCCAGCCAAATAGTCAGCAACCGGCAGAGTGATGAATTCTGGCTCTCCACCCATTGGACCCTCGCTACCGGTCCAAAATGGGACCCTTTTTTCCCCTAGCTAATTGAGAGGGAGGAAAAAACCAAATACTATAAGGAAATCCTCTGTAGTCAGTTGGCCGCTGCCTATGTGCGGCATCGTCCCTCCTCTGACAGGTCTGCCCGGGGGGGTCCTCAGCGCTCACGTCCTACTGCCACGGCTGCTGGGGAAGGCGGGGTTTAGGAGCAGTACCAGCTCCATCAGCAGCAACCTAAATCTGGAGTCACTGATGAGCAGCTTCTTTAACCCGCCTATTTGAGGAGGGCAGTCGCCAGCAGCAGCACAGCAGGGCCTGGAGCAGTCCCTGAATCAACAGGTGGTGGCCTACTTTGGACAGCCCTCTGCCACCCCAGTTAAGAAGATCCGCTGGACTACTGGCACCAAACTGGATGTGTGGCCGCAAGTTTCCGAGTTTGCAGTGGAGGAAACTGTCCTGCCCGGCCTAGTGTGTGGCACCCAGAGCGGGTGGTTCAGTGCGGCTGGGCCATCGTTACCCCAAGGAGAACCCGCTTTCCACGGGAAATGTGGAACGACTGACCTTTGCAAGATGAATCAGGCTGGATCGGCCAGGATTTCCACACACCAAAATGCCTTAGGCGTCAGTCTGGGTTCAAACTAACTGCCTCAGCCACTAATCTGATTCCGCCAACCGCCTGATGCAACACATCGCTGACAGTTTCTCCATCTGCCTACCCACCATCTTTACCAGGGACTGGTATTTGCCACCCACCTCAACAGTCCTGTCATTGTGCCACTCTATGACCTCATGCTGCTGCTGCTGTTGTTTGGGTGCTGCGGTTTACCTACACACTGTGTTATTGTGCCACTGCCTGACCTCATGTGCTGCTGTGTGACCTCCACACTGTGTCATTGTGCCACTCTGGGCCTACTACTGTTTTGCAACCTCCAGAATTCATTGTGCCACTGTCCTGAAACCCCATGCTGCTGCTACTGCCGTAACCTCCATACTGTGTCCTTGTGCCACTCTGTGGCCTACTCCTGTTTTAGCCACCTCCAGAATGTCATTGTGCTACTGCCTGACCTCATGCTACTGCTACCGTGATCTCCACTCTCTGTCATTGTGCCACTCTGTGGCCTACTCCTGTTTTTTACACCTCCAGAATGTCATTGTGCCACTGCCTTGACCTCATGCTGCTGCTTCCGTCCCCTCCACACGGTATCATTGTTTCCAAATCTGTGGCCTACTACTGTTTTGCAACCTCCAGAATGTGATTGTGCCACTGCCTGACCTCATGCTGCTGCTGTGGCTGCTGTTGTGAACTCCACTCTCTGTCATTGTGCCACTCTGTGGCCTACTCCTATTTTAGCCACCTCCAGAGTGTCATTGTGCCACTGCCTGACCTCATGCTGCTGCTGTCGTGACCTCCACACTGTGTCTTTGTGCCACTCTGTGGCCTACTACTGTTTTGCCACCTCCAGAATGTCATTGTGCCACTGTCTGACCTCATGCTGCTGCCGTAACCTCCACACTGTGTCATTGTGCCACTCTGTGGCCTACTCCTTTTTGAGCCCCCTCCAGAATGTCATTGTGCCACTGCCTGACCTCATGCTGCTGCTACCATGAACTCCACTCTCTGTTATTGTGCCACTCTGTGGCCTACTCCTGTTTTTGCCACCTCCAGAATGTCATTGTGCCACTGCCTGACCTCATGCTGCTACTGTTGTGACCTCCACACTGTGTCTTTGTGCCACTCTGTGGCCTACTACTGTTTTGCCACCTCCAGAATGTCATTGTGCCACTGTCTGACCTTATGCTGCTGCTGCTGCTGTAACCTCCACACTGTGTCATTGTGCCACTCTGTGGCCTACTCCTGTTTTTGCCACCTCCAGAATGTCATTGTGCCACTGCCTGACCTCATGCTGCTGCTGTTGTGACCTCCACACTGTGTCTTTGTGCCATTCTGTGGCCTACTACTGATTTGCCACCTCCAGAATGTCATTGTGCCACTGTCTGACCTTATGCTGCTGCTGCTGTAACCTCCACACTGTGGCATTGTGTCACTCTGTGGCCTACTCCTGTTTTTGCCACCTCCAGAATGTTATTGTGCCACTGTCTGACCTCATGCTGCTGTGGCTGCTGCCGTAACCTCCACACTCTGTCACTGATGTTGCCACCTGAGCTCTCAGCTTGTTTTTTTCCAGCTTTCGCTGACATGACTTTATCAGCCAACATTCCCGCTTCAGTTTTTTGGTCAGTTTTGCCCTCTTAAGTGCCCAGGGAATTTTATAGTGAAGCGATTCTAAGAGCGGCGGCAGTCATCTGCGTGTCATACTAAAACACAACATTGTATGAAGACCAAACCAAGCTCCCTCTGCAATTTAAGCATGGCACAACGTTCTACAGCACCTTGCAGGCTCTGTGCAGCCTGGAAATAGCCGTTTTTTAACGTGATTCGTGCCGAAGTAATTCGGGACGAAGTAATTTTTGTCGTAAAATTCGGCAAAGTGACCGAACCGAATTTTTGAGAAATTCGCCCATCTCTACTCAGGCTACATAACTTCATGAGCTACACACTACCGTTGTTGAAAGTAGGAAGTGGCCATAATATTGTGACTCAACTGCGTATAATTAAAATATTATAATAGTGATAGCCTAATAAACTGTATCATGATTCTTTTGAAAAGTATCTATCATGCTGAATCAAACACTGTTGTAGCATAGGTTTCTATCAATCATTGAGGTGTTTTCAATATTTGTTAATTATAACTAGATACGTGCAACCTTCAAGCTCATCCAGTAAGGATACCACTAAACAATGATTTGTGGGGGTGGATTCAGCACTTAATCTGTCTCAGAATTAGCGTCCAAACCATTGATAAACCTATTTACATAATCCTATGAAAAATCATTGTTGTTGAGACGACACTGACTTTACTTGAGTATTTTTGGCGTGTACTGTAAGCGCGTACAAAGAATTCACAGTAAGAAAGAATTAACTAATAAAATAAAATAAAAACAGAAATCAAGAAGAGAGAAAAAGTTACATTTCTCACAATATTCCTTGCATAGAAAATAAAACTTAGAAGAAAAAAATACAACCTCACCTTTCTTTTTGCTTCTTCCATAGAACACCTCTTAAAATTAGGCTTCAAAATTACATCTTTCAAGCTCTTGCTTTGGCTTTTATCCATGGATTTTTCCATTGATTTCTCATTAAATGGACGTTTTTTCTTACCCACGTACCTAAAAAAAATAATGTATTTGTTTCAGTAGCTTTTATAATTTCATTGTTTGACCTCCATAAGATGCCTATATGTGTAACAAGAACTGTATCAGATACAACTAAAAAAAGATAATAGATATAGACACTGGCCCATAAATAAATATCAATTTACTGTTTTGGATCACACAAAAGAAAAGGATTTTTCAAATGTAATCATTCAAAACTGCTTTAGTTTCTAGATATTACATGCATTCTTCAATATTTACATTGCAATACCAAAAAGGAAAAGTCTTAGAGTTATATAATATAAAAAAATGGAAACAAGGTATTCAAGCCATCTCGTTTATCTGTATTGAGTTTGAGCACCATGCACAGAAATAAAGTACATGCATGTACACACCTTGGCATACTATTAGCAAAGTGGTCTGAGAAATTTTATGCCACACTGAATGCACGTGATTTACACAAATAACCAAGACTGACTTCTGGTGCCTCCCTTTTACAATTTTTGGTAATGTCCCAGGTGTGCTTTATAGGAGAAAAGTTCAAAGACTTTGACAGAGGTGGCATTAGGTCAGATGACCACCTGTAGCCAAATGTTGTGCAAATGCCTTTTTATAGGTTTTATTGACAATGTTTGCCATTCTAGGCTTTAGATGTGATGCCCAATATTACTTGTAGTACAGAATTGATCACTATGTGCCATTCTTTTAATCAGACATACCATATTTTCCCAACCACAGGGACAGGCAATGTAAAAGGGGTGTTCCAGGACTTATATAAGCTCATTTATCCTATGGGACATGATTAAAAATAGAAAAAAGCATGCTCACCTCTGTTACGCTCCTATTCCATCCCAGTGGCCGCCCCTTCTCGTTCATCCCCGCTGCACAGTGAATGTTAATTGTTCAAGTGCTATGTGCAGCCAATCACAGGCCACAACGGTCACATGCACTTTACTTTGTGGCCTGTGATTGGCTGCACATAGCATGTGAACGATTTAATGTTCACTGTGCAGCGGGGATGAATGGGGCGGCCACTGGGATGGAACGGGTGCGTCATGGAGGTGAGTATGCTTCTTTTTTTCTATTTTTAATCATGCCCCATCGGACAAACAAGCTTTGTTAAGTCCCGGAACACCCCTTTAAACAGTGTTGACATCTGGCCCAATGCATGTAGTAGTCAGGCCTCAGAATATCACAAATGGGGATAACAAGAGATATCGCAGAATCGTACCATACCACTTGATTCCAATTTTTTGTTTGGAGGTTTTAAGTAGCCAAATAAAAGTGCAAAGCACAATAAATATAAGGTTTACATAAAAAGTGTATTGGAAAAAGAGATTTAGTGCAGGAAGAGGGAGATGTCCTAATAAGTATTTAAAGGGGTTGTCTCACTATGAATATTGTATTTCAAATTAAAGATCATTAAAAAACAAGCAAGTTTGCAAAATATGTCAATTACAAATCCCCTACCAATTTCTAGATAACTTGTCTTGTAGGGCACCAGAGGCTGCTCAAGTCTCTATGGGCACCCACCTGCTTGTCCTCCCTCATAGTCTGCTGGCTCCTGCATCTCACAGCAGGTCGGAGTCTGGAGCGCGCAAGTTTAGCCATGCACAGTCCCTATCTCCTGTCCGTCCTCTCTCTGCCTGCTGTCACAGAGTGCAGAGAGTGATTCAGGGCCAGCTCCTCTGCCTAATTATTATTCACTGCCTGTTGACTATTCACTCTGGCAGAATACTAATTAGCATTCACTCTGCCTGTCTACCTATTCAGGCTTCTCTGCCAGACTGAAAGACTGGGGCAGGAAATAGTCAACATGCAGTAAATAATAATTAGGCAGATAACGCAGTAAAGAGACAATCTGCTGCCCAGGGGAGAGGAGGTGGTTGTAGAATGACAGGGCAGCTAGTATGGAAGGAAGATCACACACGGATCATTTGAATCCTCCCCCCATTCCCTGTACTCAGAACCCCTGGTGATTGCCTGCTCTGCCTGCACTCATGTAGGGGGAGAAAAAATATGTGGCATTTGCACGCAGGAGCGGTTTCATCCACTCTCAGTGGATGCTATTGAACTGTAAATAGGAGTGCAGCAATGGGAGGAAAACTCTTATCCAGACAAACGCTCTCCTTTCCAATGTTAAGACTAATTGAATAAGTCTTAGCATCGGGATCGAGCACAGCAGTATGATGACGTCACCTATATGAAGGGAGGGGGAGAGGAGACCAGAAAGCCAGTAATCCCGCCCAAGATTTGAAAAATCCAACAAAGAACACAGCAGCAAGGTAGGATGAAACCCTGACGTGAGACAACCCCTTTAAGAATATTAACACATTTCAGCACATTGGCTTCACTTACATGTTTTGATGTTGTTTATTTTTAGTTGATGAAATTTCTTTAATAATCTGCCATGTGATGATTCACACTAAGGCATACTTTTTTGTGTTATCTTTTCTAGCAAGCAAAAAAAATTCCATGATTTTCGTTTTCAAGAATTTTGGGGGTTTTCATTTTATTCTGACACTTTTTACCTTTTTCATATAAAGAAACCTATGGAAAAACACTAGACCAAGAACTTGCTGTATTATAAAAAAAATAAATAAATAAATATGCATATACATATGGTTAAAGTCATCAGTTGTGTTGTGCTGAGGTTGTATTGGTACACAGTGCTTTATAGTGTTAAGCTCTGTTTAAATACTGTTGTAATCCACATTATGGCATGAACCTTTTATTTAATCCATTTAAAATATTTAGATGTGACTCCTGAAAAGCATGAAGAGACAAATATCATGGGATGCCCATCAACATAGTATCCACAGTATCCACATACAGAATAACATAATTTAGACAAAAGGAGAGACTTCGGTTGCTCCAGATATCTGAATTTGTTAAAAAATACCATTAAGTCCAGAAAGCGATAAGTAATATCCAAAAATCTGTTTCCTAGAATTGCCCCATGTTAGATTCTAAATAGGCAGGGTAATTGCCACGAAAAGGAGTGGCCTCATCTATGGGTGGCTTGCCCTAGTCCTGCCCCTAGTAAATATCCTATAGCAGGGCTTCCCAACTCCGGTCCTCAAAGCCCACCAACAGTTCATGTTTTCAAGATGTCCCACAGAATGCACTGACAATAATGAAATCACCGGTTCAATGCTAAGGAAAGCCAGAAAACAGGACCTGTTGGTGGGGCCCTTTAGGCTGGAGTTGAGGGCCCCTGCCCCAAAGGATGGGTATGGGAAAAAAACACAATATTAATTAAGGGTGATACCAATATATTTAATATAACTGGTAGAGTGGGCGAATTTCTAAAATTCGGGGTTTTCACTTCGCCCAATTTCCGACAAAAATTAACTTCGTCCCGAATTACTTCGGGGACGAATCGCGTTAAAAAAAAAGGGTATTTTCCCGGCTGCACAGAGCCTGCAGGGTTCTGTAGAACGTTTTGCCATGCTTAAAAATCAGAGGGAGCTTGGTTGGTCTTCTACAATGTTTTTTTTTTAGTAGACAGCACATGACTCCGCCCCTCTTAAACCTTCACATAAAATTCTCTGGGCAAATTTAAAAGGGCAAAACTGACCAAAAAACTGAAGCGGGAATGTTGGCTGATAAAGTCATGTCACGAAAACTGGAAAAAAACAAACGAGACCAGGGAACATTGTGACAAGTGGGGGGTGAAGGCAGCACCACAGCACATGAGTCAACAGTGCACAATGAATTCGGAGGGGGCAAAACAGTATAGGGCCCCAGATGGCACAAAGACACAGTTTGGGGGGTTACAACAGCAGCACAGAGGGCAGGCAGGCACAATGACATTCGGGGGTGGCAAAAATAGGAGTGGCCCCAAGTGGCACAATGACAGAGAGTGGGGTCAAACAGCAAACCCCGCGCAGCATGAATCAGGCAGTGGACAATCCCATTCTGGGGTGGCAAAACAGTAGTAAAGGGCCACAGATGGCACAATAACAGTGGAGGGCCGGCAGCAGCAGCATGAGTCAGGCAGTGGCACAAGACATTTTGGAGGGGAAAAAACAGGATAGGACAGAGTGGCACAATGACACAGTGTGGGGGGTTACGGGGAGCCGCAGCAGCATGAGGTCAACAGTGCACAAACATTTTGGAGGGGCAAAACGTAGTAGGCCCGAGGGCACAAAACACGTGTAGGTCACGACAGCAGCAGCAGGGTAGGGGAGTGGAAAAAATTACATCTGGGGGTGGCTAAAACAGGAGTAGGTCACAGAGTGGCAAATGACACAGTGTGGAGGGAACGGCAGCAGCGAAAGAGGTCGGCGTGGGACAAAGACATTCTGGAGGTGGGGTAAAAACAGGGTAGGCCACGATTTCACAATGACAGAGTTTGGAGGTCCCGACAGCAGCCACAGCAAGCATAGGTCAGGGAGGGACAATCACATTCTGGAGGTGGCAAAACAGTATAGGCCAAATTGGGCCCAATGACACAGGTGGGGGCCACGGCAGAGCAGCATGAGGTCAGCAGTGGCACAAGACATTCTGGAGGTGGGGGAAAAACAGGAGTGGCCACAGAGTGGCCCCTGCAGAGAGTGGGAAGGTTTTGAGAAGCAGATTTGGGTGGACCAAACATTCTGGGGGGGCCGGGGGGGCCCCAAGGTGGCAAAATGAAAGTTTTGGGACGGCAGAGCAGCCCGGGACGGGCAGACAAAGGGAAATGCCGGGGGGAAAAAAAATAATAAAAAATGGGAAATCAAGTTGGATAAACAAAAAAAAAATAGGGGACAAAGCAACGGGAGGGTTTTCGAGACAACCGGGGAGGGGAAAAGGGGCTTTCGGGGGGCAAAAAATAAAAAAAGATAAATAAAAAATTGGGGGAAAACACAAACAAGCAGGCGGGGGTGGGTGGCCAAAAAAATTTGGGGTGGAAAAAAGGTAAAAGGGGAGGTTTGGAAAAACAAGGGGTGGGGGGCGAGTGAGAGGTAAAAAAAAAAGGGGGGAAAAAATAGGAAAAACAAAATACAAAATAATAAAAACCCCAAATGAAAAAAAAATGGAAAAAAAATTCTAAGTAAAACAAAGGCCAAAAATCCCAAAAAGAACAAAATTTTTGGGGGGGGAGGAAATGGGCGGGGCGGGGGAAAAAAAAAGGGGGGAAAAGGGGGCCCGGTTTTAAAATGGGAAGGGGGAAAAGGGGTCCTTAAAGGGGTGGGGGGGGGAAAGGTGGGGAAAAAGGATAGGACGAGGGCCCTTAAAGGGGGGGTAGGAAAAACCCAAAAAGAGCAAATGGGACCCTTTTTTAAAAAAATTGGGCCCCGGGAAAAAAAACGGTTTGGAGGGAAAACCCCCAAGGTAAAAAAAAAAGGGAAAAGCAAACCCAAAAACAAACTAGGTTTGGGAAGGTTTGGAAAAGTTTTTTTACAAAAAAGGGAAAAATTGGGGAAATTAAAGAATGGAAGGTGAAAAAAACAACAACAAGAGGGGGGAGTGACTCCAAATGGGGTGGGAAAAAAACCCCCCCCCAAAAAAACCCGGATTGGCCGTGGTGGGAGGGGGGGGCCCAAACCATATCGCCCCCTTCAAAACATTTTTGGGAGGGGCAAAAAGAAAAAAAAACCGTAGTAGGCCACAGAGGGGGCCAAAAATAAACCAGTGGGAGGTCAGACAGCACAGCGCATGAGGTCAGGCAGTGGGCACAATGACACAGTGTGTATGGTGCCCGCAGACATTGGCGCAGGTTTCCGCAGTTTGACAACGTGGAGGAAAAAGCGGCGTCTCCTGTCCAAGTTGTTGGTGTGCTGGGCAGGAAGCACATTCACCCAGTGGGCTATAAAGGGACATGTACTGGCCCTGACCTTTGTTACAGCTCCAGACGTCCCGCGCTGCCTGCACCTTGGAACAAACCGATAAAGCTCAAGGACTGACCCACCTTCTGTTCTACATATTTATGAAGTGCTGGTACTGCCTTTTTGGAAATAAATTACGGCTTGGAACTCTCCATCTCGGCTCGGCACAAGCCATTAGTTCTCTGAATGGTGCAGAGTCCCTCCATTTGGAAAGGGAGGGGAACTGCAGTACCAACAACTTGGACAGGAGCACGGTCAGCTGTTGCACCTTAGGATGGTTGGACGCATCTGTTGTCTCTTTGCAATCGCCTCGCTGAACGTGTGCGGGCGCCATGAGTAGCGAGGAGCAGGAGCATCTGGACCGGGAGATGATGTCGAAGAGAAACAGCTACCTTCTGCAGAGGTGCTGAAGCCTTGACTGGCTGCAATGGCATGCGTGCCACTGGCTGCTGTTGCTGCTGCGGGTGGCAGGATGGGACCACCACATCTGAGCCACGTTTCTCCCAGGCCACCGGATGGTGACGCTGATGTGTTGACGCAGGGCCGTGGTCCCAATGTTAGCTCCCTGGCCCCGTTTTACTTTCTGCCCACAGATTCTACATTACCCATATTTCGCTCCTCGGTGTCTTAGCAAAGAACTACCACACCCCCGAGTAGCTGATTTTACCGCCAACCGCTCTGCACTGAGTGACCACTCCCGCTGCTGCCTCGCTGAGCCCCTGTGCGCTACTTTCTTGGACCTGCAAAGCGGGTTTTTTTCCCCCGTGGCCGTTTGGCTCCCGCCCTACACTGCTGCTACCCTGCTGACTAACGGCCCCCAAACCTATTTGCTGGCTGCGCGGGGGGGGGGCCTTTGACGCGCAAGCGACGCCCTCTTCTCCTGACGATGATGAACTCCTTGCTTCACCCCGGCTCCCAAGTGCGGTCAGCTATATAAATCATCAATTTGTGTTTCATCGTCACTCCGTCCTCATCACCGGTCTTGGTATGCAGAGGCTGACCCCTCACAAATGCCCTCCCATGCCAATCTCCACATCTATACTTTGCCGCCTACTGCAAGAAGCAGGGGATATTGGCCCCATTTCTTCACTGCCAAGTAGCTGTGACTGCCCTCCTCAAATTGTTCATCCTCGCTTATAGTGGCGTTTGAGCCCAGACCACATAGTAGATCTCTGGTGAGGGAACCGGAGGGGACAGGAGGCGGGTTGAGGACAGGTGAGGGCCTGACCTGCTCCCGGGCCATGCCAACTAAGGGTTGTGTCTGATGTTCCCACCGACTCTTTGGCTGGGGTTGTCAGATGTCATCTGGGAGGAAGTGGATGACCTAGTAAAACCAATCAAGAACCCTTGGGTTGCTAGTCAGCACACGGCGCTAGATGACACCGGCAGTTGTGGCCTCACCGAGTGACCCTGCGGGCGACGTCCCCTTGCTTGCTGTGACCTGGGCCTGCTCCAGGAATGTTTTGCCACTGCCACTCGCAAGTGAAGAGCCTGCACCTCTCTGTCTGACTTACTGTTTTGTTCTAAATGTTACAGAAACTGTTTGATGAAGTTTATCTGTATATGATAAATACACACCCTGTATTTGACTCCCAAATGAACCACTAAAAAGCTTGGGAAAACACTTGGACATAAACGCGCCCACAAATGGCTAGGAAAAATTTACTTGTATGTGCTGTTTAAAAACTCTGTGTATTTTACTGAATGTACAAGCACAAACAGGCTTAATTAACCTTCGGATATGAATTATGCTACAGAATTTCTTCTGTGACGGTGAAAAAGAAAGTTTCTTTTACTGAGTACATACAGAAAAATACTTAATTAACCCCCGGATGTAAATTGCGCAAAAGAATTGAGCAGCCCCAAATACTAGCTTTGTAGGTGTTACAATGGGTATTTTTTACGCTACACAACAAGAGAAAAATTGTAATTACCCTTCGCTTGTTAATTATGCTAATGGAAAAATGTATTTTTTGGTGGTGAAAAAAGACGGGTTTCTTGGAGTCACCACAGCAAGAAAAACAACGCTTAATTAACCCCTGGATGTAATTGCGCCCAAAAGAATTGAGCAGCCACAAACTACTAGCTTTGTAGCGTGTTTTCAATGGCTATTTTTTACGCTACACAAAAAAGAGAAAAAATTGTAATTAACCTTCGCTTGTGAATTATGCTACAGGAAAATTGTATTTTTTGGCGGTGAAAAGACGGTTTCTTGGAGTCACCACAGCAGAAAAACAACGCTTAATTAACCCTGAATGTAAATTGCGCAAAAGAATTGGAGAGCCAAAAATGAAGTGGTATTTGTATTGTAAAAACGCTGTTTCTTTAAATAAATACAACAGGAACTGGCTTAGATTACCTTGGATATTCAATTGCTGTGAGCAGATAGCATTAAAATGTATATGCAGCTGCAGTGGGCACACACTGGACTTCAGATCCAATACCCCAAAAATCAGAAATAGAACATTAAGAGAACAGTCTCTGAGACAAGCTGAGACACCCACAAAAATCGCTGTATAAAAATCAGTTCTTCAGTAAGAGCTATCACAATCAGCCGCAGCAGCACCTTCCCCGATCAGTACAGTGGAGGAGGGGTGAGCTCCCAGCGTCGCGCCGACTTATATAGTCGGTGACGTCACAGAATCCGCCGGTCTCTGATTGCTTATCTCTGCACATGTCATGCAGGCTATGCCCTTCTTCCTCCCAGAGTTCTTTGCCCATGTAACGCCATGTGCTCGCAGCCATTTTTTCAATGAACAGCAAACTTTGTTCAACCGAAGTAAACCCCCAAAATTTCGACTTCTTTTCAGAACCGAAGTTTTCCTAAAATTCTAAACAAATTTCCACTTCGTTAGAATCGATTCGCCCATCTCTAATAACTGGCCACAAAAAAAAAAAAAAACACCAACAACAATCAAATCCCAGAATAAAGATGCCAAAAATCCCAAATTAATAGGGTTTCTTTAAATAGGTTACAAATGTTTCCCCTCCAAAAAAACGGGCCCGGGGCAGGGGTTAAACGGGGGAAATGAAACTGTCCCCCCAAAAATATACCACACCACAACAAGAGGTTTTATAGTGGGGGTTCAGATTGTACCAGAGTGATTTTTTAAGGAACCACATAAAACCCAAAAACAGAGCCCATTTTTTAAAAATACTTTATACCCAGCTCACAAAGAAAATAAATTCAAAACCTGGTCAAAAAAACAATTTGTCCCCAATAAAAATAACCATAACAAACCAAAAAAAAAAAGGGTTTGACTCAAAAATACTATATAAAAAAGCAGTGAAAAGTGTTTTGAAAAGGGGATTTTAAGAAATGGGACCGAAAAGGGGACAGAAGTGGGCAAAAAGGGGGCCAGGGGGGAATCACTTTTTTGGGAGAACCTATCTTTAGAGTCCACACCTCATACCCCATGCTCCTTTTGCTAAAACCCTTGCACCATCTCCCTCCTTTACATACCATCCAGTCTCAGCCCCTGAAAATTTCCCTATCCACATCGGGCGCCCCTCTCCCCCCTCACCCATGTAGACACGTTTCCCCTTTTTTCCCAACTGCCAAAAAATTCACCTCTGCAAAAGTGCCACACAATTGCCGCTCATACACATCTTTTAAACCCACTGCTGTCTTTTTTCATTCTCCTGTTTCTCCCCTGCAGGGGAACATCTCCCCCAAACCCCCGGGCCTCCTTCCTTTCCCGCCACCCCACCTCCTCCTTTTCCTCCCATAGAAACCCGCAAAAACCTGTTTTGCAAAATTCACTGTACTTTCTTTTTCTCCCCCTTTTTAAATTTTACCTGGGGAACCCCCGTTTCTGTTGGCAACAAACTCACTGCCTTCATGACCTTTTTCTTTCTCCCTCCCTCAATCTGTCTAGCCCCTCACAAAACTTTGGCTCCGGGAAAATCGACACCCCGCCCCCTTGCTGCCTTCACCTTGGCGGCCTAAAACTTCCCCCACACCCGCAACCGGAAGAAAGGCGGGGTGGGGGAGTTGGGGGCAAAACTTCTGGGCTCCACACTCCCATTTAAACAGGCCCAATTCCTCCTGTACCCCCCCCCATTTTCCCCTCCTTTTGAGGGTTCCACCCCTCAGCCCTTTTTCCGGGCCATTCTCTCTAAAGAGTCGGGGTTGTGTACAGACCCCCCGGCTCACCCCCCCGGCCATTTTTCGGGATAAATTTCCCCTCCCCTGGCTTCCCCCTTTAATTTCCTCTCTACTGAAATCCCCACTCCTCACCAGGGTGATTTCAACACCCCATTAAATGACCCCCATATCCCTTCGGCGTCTCATTTTCTTTCACTGACCTCTTCTCGGGGCCTTTTTCATTTACAATTTCCCCCCACCCACAAGGTTTGGGAAAACTTCCTTAAACCCTGGTCTTTTTGGTCGTCTCTATAAATTTTTAAACCTCACAATTCTCCTTATGGTTTCTCTGTTCATAACCCCCAATCTTTTTTTATCCCAATATTTTTTCAGCCCCTCGGGAACCCCCGGGCCCGACATCCATTCAGAAATATCCGCTCCATTAACCCCTCGGGAAACCACAAACCCCAAAAACAGTCCGAAACTGCCCCCATCCCCTCCCCCCTCCCGCCCGGCCCTTGGCTGTTAAATGTTACAATGAAACTCTCTCAACCACCCGGGCAAAAGGGCACCACTCACACAAACCGACACTCCAGACCAAAGAACACCCGCACCATGGCACACCCCAGACTAGCCATTGCGACATTGCCCCCAGGTGTGCGGAGGGTTCTGTAAGAAAGTCCCCAAGCTACCTGCAGACTTTCCCCACAAAAAATTTCATCTCGGGACTTCCACATTTGCCCTTCACTGCACCAAACAAGAATAATTCACCTCCCTCATCCCCACTTTAAAACAAAAACCCCAAAAACCCTGTTTGGACCCCCTTTCCCCTTTCCCCTTCTCAGGCCCAAAGCTCAGGCCCCAGTGACGGCCCTTTTCTTGTTTCAAGACCGGGCCACTTTCACTTCAAAGACAAAATTGACAGTACCGGGCTAACATCCCAATAAAAAACCCAAGCAAAACCCCAAACCTTTCCCTGCCCGCAGGTCCTCTAGTCTACTCTCAGCTTTTGGACCCAACGCCCGAAAAGGGTCCAGACTTCTCCTGCCTGCTCCCCCCCAACCACCCCTCTATTTACCCCTTTTCCCCCCCACCTTGTCCATCTTTTTCCCTCCGGGGGGGGTCCCCCTCTAAACCTTACTGCAATTTCAACCTCTCTCCCCCCCACGGGGAAATCTTCCCATCCTCCTTTAAACGGGCTACAAATAACCCCTTTATTTAAAAAAAGCCCCCCCCCGGACCCATCCTCGCGGGCCAACTACCGACCATTCCTTTTAACCTGCCCTTCATCTCTAAACTCCGGGAACACTTGGTTTTACCCCTTCGACTAATTTTCTATCTCTCTGATAACTCTTTTCTCAAACCCTTTTTGCAATCGGGTTTTTCCGGGCATTTTCCCACTCCACAGAAACTGGTATAGATAAATTTCTCTTTTGACCCCCCCACACTGCAAAATTTTCCCGGGGTAACTCCCTCGTTTTGGTTCTGCTGGATTTTCTGTCCCGGGAAATTTTGACACTGATAAACACCATCTTCTCCCCCGAAAGGTTCCTGCTATTGGCACCCCGGGACCCCGGGCTCCCCTCCTTAAAATTCCCCTTCCTAACTCTCTGACCGCTTTTTTTAAAGGCCCTCATTTCAGGTTCTACTTCTTCCCTCTCCCTCTTCCTTTTTTGGGGTTTCCCTTTCAGGGATCGTTTCTTGGCCCCTTTCCTTTTTCTAAATCTATACACCCCCCCATTGGCCAAACCATCAGTAGATTTGGCTTCCAGTACCACTCTATCTGATGACACCCAATTATACCCCCTTTTCCCCCAACCTCAACTCCGCCCTGCTACAAAACACCGGATTTGTCGTCCCTGTTTTTGACTTTTCATGTCCTCCCCTTTCCCCAAAACTAAACCTCACTAAAACTGAACTTTTTTGTTTTTCCCCCCCCTCTACTTAAACCCAAACCCCATCCCGCCTTTTTTCTCTCTCAGTGTGTGGCACCACCATAACCCCCAAGGAAGCAGGCCCCTGGGCTTGGGTTATTCTAGACTCTGATCTGTCCTTCATCCCCTTTTTAAACCAATCCCTGGGCCCCCCTCTTGGGCACCTGCACCTTTAAGAACATCTCCAGAATTTTGGCCCTTTTTCCCCACTATCGAAACAACTCAACCCCCATTGTTTTCCCTTATTCTTTCTCGTCTTGATTACTGGGAACCCCCTGCTTAAACGGTCTCCCACTCTGCAAACTCCCCCCCTCCCCAAACTGTCCTGAATTTCAGCGCCAGGGTTTTCCTTCCCCCTCCAGCCGCAATACTGTTGGGCCCTTTTTCCCCATTTCACTCGCTGCCTGGGGGCCCACCATACAAAATAAAAGCTAAACCCAATCACTTTTCCCCCCAAAAACTCTCCCACAAACGCTGCATCCCCCTACATCTCCTCCCCCCATCTCTGTCCCACCAAACCCCCTGCCCACTCTCTCCCCCCTCAGCTACGGGCAAAAACTACAGACCAAAAATCACCGAACTTCCCCCTGCCCCTCTTCAAATTTTTCACGTGCTGCACCCTTCCTTTTGGAAAAACCTACCACTCCCCTCAGGCACAACCCCAAACCTTTGCCCGTTTTTAAGAGGTTTCCCCCGAAAATAAAATTCCCTTTTTAGGCAGGCCTAAACCCAAAATTTTCCCAAATTGCTAACCCCCACCTTTAAACACACATTTTTCTGTTAATTTCCCCACACCCAGGGGACTCAAAAGGCACTTATCCGTAAATAGAAAGTACTGTCAGGGTGGCAAAGGTTTTACCCAATTTTTTTTTGTAAAAAACCCCCCCTATTTTTTGAAACAAGGCATACCATTTTTAAATTTACACTTCCCCCCCATTGTCTCCCCCCAGAACCCTCATAGAATTTGTAACTCCCTTTCGAGCAGCGCCCCCACACCCTTTTGTCCCCAAAAATGTAAGTAAACTCTCTTTTGTATAATGTCCCGTTTTTTGTCTGTAATTATTTCCCTCAAAATTGTAAAGTGCTGGGGGAATTTGTTGGCGCCCCATATAAATAACGAAAATTTTTATTTTTTATTATTTATTTTTTTTTAAAATTTTAAAAATTTAATTTTTTAATTTTTATTATTTTTATTAAAGCCGAAAAATCCTAATAAACTTTTTTATAAAAAAATACTTTTCCCCAAAACCCGACACAAGGTTTTTAAAACACAGCTAAAAAAAACAGTTAAAAATCATCCAAAATACAAAAAAAACAGGGCAGTAGTCCCCTTTAAAAAATTGGGGCAAAACAAGCAAAATAAATTAACCACAATTCATCATATAAAAAATTACAATAGTTTAAAATTCAATTGACATAAATATCCCCCAAAATGCACTGGGGGTAATAATCCCAAAAAAATAAAAGTATGAATTTCAAAAATAAAATCATATTAAACCCCGGAATAAAGACATGCGACCTGCAACAGACCGCCATGCTGTATGTTTTACCGCCTATCTTTCTCAAAAGGCCAAATGTTTCAAAGACCAGCAAAAATCCCCCCCTAAAATTTTTCTATTGACCAATAGAATAAAAAATTTTTAAAAAAAAAGCTGTTCTTGTCTCATAACATAGTAGAACCAGATGGGGCAAACATGCACAGGGGCACGAACTAACACAACCGGGTAAAAGTGTACAACCCCGCATAGGCCAAACAAGCATACGCAGATCCACCATACGGGGGTTTAAGGGGAACAGATACAAATAAAAGGGGGTCACAATAAATTTTAATTTTATAAAGACTTTACCCACCCCAAACACAGAAACACAGCTCCAAAAAAAAAAAGGGGGGCTTTTTAAAAATATATATATAATAATATATATATATAAAATATATAATATAAAAAATTTAAAACAAAATAAAGGGGGAAAAGGATAAATAAATATTAAAAAAATATAATATATATATATATATAAAAATTACACCACCGGCCATTTATTGGGACACCATGCTAGAACGGGTTTGGCCCCCTTTTGCCTTCAAACTGCCTCAATTTTTTCGTGGCATAGATTCCACAAGGTGTTGCAACGTCTAAATTTGGGTACCAAGGGCCCAAGATGCCAAGAAAAATTCCCCACACCAGACACCCCACCCCCCAGCCTGAACCGTGATAAAAGGGGCGGATGACCAAAGCTTTCATTTTTTCCCCCGCCAAATTCTGACCCTACCTCCGAATTTCGCAGCAAAACGAGACCACAGACCAGGCAACTTTTTTTTTTTCCAATCTTCTACGTCCAATTTTCGATACTTGGGAAAATTTGGAGCCCATTTTTTTTTCTTATTTAAAGGAGTGGCACAAAACTTCCGGTTCCGGCGCGCCAATGGGTCGCAAGGGGGAGTATGCCCCGCCCACCCCGCTGATACCAGCTTCCCCCCGCATAAACCAGGGGCATAAGGGGGCTCTTACAAGAGCGACAGTGAGCCCCGTCACCCGGCACCAGTGCGGGGGTGTTTGCAACAGGGGGGACCCCCGTGTGCAGAGAGAATCTGCTCCGGCGGACGCGTGCAGCAAATGGGGGCCCGCCCCCCCGGGGACGCGAGACTGCCCCCGCAACCCCAACCACGGGACAGCAGACGGGGGGGCAAGGAGGAGGAGGGGGCCCAACGGGGAAATGGGGCCTCACAGCACGGAGCTCGCACCAAACCAAAAAGGGCCGCCATTAGGAGAGGGGCATTTCAGGGGGGAAGGCCCCACCAGCGCAAAGGTCAGCAGCACAGGGGGATGGGGTCCGGGATCCACAACCAAAAGGGACCCCCACAATTGACAAACCCCGTGACCCCTGCACAACCCCTAACACAGCGCGTCCTCGCTTCAAAGCTTGCTGGAGCCCCTTTATCTGCCTATCAGACAGTAGAATGCACACTTGAGGAAAAGATCCTTCTTTCCCCCATTCGCCCAAACCACACAAGGGAAGGTGAAAAGGCCAAACTGGAAGGGGGGGAAACATAACGACCAGGTACCAGACTTTCATTTCCATGTAAAGCCTTTGGGTTTACGTAGCAAGCTTTTGGGCGCCAACAAAATGGCCTCCATGGAGTCATAGTCCAAGACTCCAACTGCAGTCTCAGCTGTTTTTTTAAAAAAATGCCGTTAAAGTGGACGTTGACAAGCACAAAGCTCAAAATTGCAGACTTAGAGAGAGAACAAAGGGGTAAAATACCTGCAGAATTGGGGGAGCTTTTGGAGAATTTTTTGGGAGAACGGAATACCCGAAAATAAGGTAAAAAACTTAAAATAATCTCGCCGCAACAACTAATTAAAAGGGCTGACGAGATCCCCACAAGCCCCAAACCCAAACCCCGCAAGAACCCCAAACTTTTAGGATTTTAAGGCCCCTATAAAGGTAGAGGGCACATAGAAGCCCCCCACGACCCCCGACAAAGATAGAGACTCCCCACCAAGGGGGGCAGTTATTTTTCGCTACTGGATACCGAAAATCAGCTCTCCTACACTTACCTTTCAAAAAAGGCTTTTTGGTAAAAAAGGGACAAAAAACCTCTCCTTTTCGCTGATTATTCCCCGAAGTGGCAAGAAGAGGAAGCCTTCCTCCAATTTTGCTCGGCATTGGTAAAAAAACAGATTCTTTTTCCATTTGCATTTCCCCCGGCGGTGCTGAAATTACCCCAGATCAGGGTCACCCTGTCATTCTTTCACGGGGGAGGCTGAACAGGTAGGGGAAATTTTTCAGGGCCAGCTGGTTCTAACGAACACAGGACTCTACAAGAATAAAAACCTAGTCACGAATCTCACAACCCCTAGAGGGCACAAGGTCTGGCACACGGGGGACTCTATTCCTGGTCCCGCCCCCCCGCTCACCAAGAAAAAATAAAAGGGGACTATGCTAGCTAAAAATACAAACAGTCAGGTGCCCTGTAAAGCATCTTAAGCCGGGGGGGAAGGGGGTTACTTGATTTGTTTTTGGGGGAAAAAAATTGACGATTTTAATCTAACTAGGAAATGGGATGCTTTGTCTCTTTTTATTACAATTGTGCATTATGTATATTGTTTGGGATCCCTATTCACCGCCAGGGGGGCGAGGACGGGGAGGGGTCCACCGTTCTAATGCGGGCCTTCCTGTATTTTTTGAAAAAACCCTACTAGAAATGCGGTGGGAAGCACGATTGGGGATAAAGCGTGAGGTCTCAGGTTTTCCCTCATGCACAATTGCGAAAAAAGAGAAGTCAGCAAAAAGGAGAAAGGAAATCTGGAGGATGAGATAAAGTTCACAGTTGGGTTAAGTGCCTCAGTTTGGAAGGGTGGAGGTGGGGTTGCTCCTTTTCCTTTATCAGAATAGCTCAATACCAAAACAATGGCTGAAAACCCTAAAAACGTCTCCTGGAAGTGAAGGGGAACGCTCCCCCCCAAAAGGGGATGCATCTTGAGGCCTTGAAGAGGCTAAGGTAGATGGGCCTATTTCAAAGAAACTTTTGGGAGAAAAAGACTTTATGCTCCAAAATTTGGTGGGGGAGGGTAAAGGCCCCTGCAGGGGGGGGGGAAACAGGGGATAAATTGATCACAAAATTCCCCCAGGGAAAATACTGGCAGTTGATTTGAGACGCAGGACGGGAAATTACTTGAAGATAGACCCCCGGCAGGATTTTTTAACTTGGTTAACGTAAATAGCCCAAAAAAAACCATGGAAAAAAGTTTCTATTGGGTTTTGGGAGACTAAATTTAGTACGTTTGGGGAACCGAAGAACCCTAATGGGGAGATTTCAATTTGTTTTTTATGCACAATTCAAAGATGGGAAAAAAAGCAGAAACAGCAACTCTGCCAGGAAAGGGGACAGATCATTCCCAATGATAATAGAGGGTCGGGGATACAGGAGAAGGTTGAACCCGGCGGAAAGGGGGACCGCACAAACTTTTGCATGCCCACAACCCTGGTCCGGGTTGGGGCATTTTTTGGGGATTCCCCAAATTTAAGGAAGGGTAGAGGGGGTTACGATAGGAGACTGGTGACTCAATCACCTCCAGTGATCATCTCTCTACAGAGAATTTCCCTAAGGGAGTGAATCACTGGAAAGACCTCCATCCTGCTGAGGGGCGATTTTTTTTAGGGACTTTCGTGCAGTGGGGAGGAAAATGCGGGGACAATGAAGCAATGAAAAGTCCCCATGCTTTTTCCCGGGACCGGCAAGGCTAATTTCGGGGGAAATTTTGTCCTACGGAGGCAAAAAAAAAAAAAACTGAAAAGGGGGTTTGAGGGGGCGAAAACGACCCCGAGGGAAAGGCTACACAATTTTCTCTAGTCCATCCGATAAAAAAAAAAAAAAATGGGTGAAGTCGGAGAAATCTTTTAATTACAAAAAAAAAGAGTGAGTCATTTTACCAGGATCAACTACGGGGGTCATTATTCAAATTGGAAAAAATCGGGAAACTATTGGGCCCAATTTACTAAAGGGAGGAGGGGGAAAAAAAAAAAAAAAAAAACCAATAATCTAAGCCTCAAAAAGGGGGAAAGGGGAAAGGGGATCAGGGGAACCCAAGGGAACAAAAACCTCTTGGGGGAAAAAAAACCGAGGTATATACTCAATCCACCTTTACCTTGAGAAGGGGAAAGTTTTTTACTCAATCGACTGCCTATTTTTCGGATCAGGATAGAGACTTTCCAAAACGGAGGGGAAAAGGACTGGGGCAGGATAAGAATCTCCCCCCCTAAAAAAAGGGGCCCCTTTTCCAGGGGCCCCAGGAAAGTTTTTTAAGATCTTTCAGAGGATGTTCGGCCCTTTTGAGGGGTAAATTTTTGGGGAAAACATCAAACGGGACCAGCGCAATCAGGGGATACAGCTTACAAAAAGTTTACACAAAAAAGGGAAGGACCCAATGGCATCAGAATCATATCGTCCCATCCCTTGACAATCAGGGCGGAAATTTTTTCAAAAAAAACTGGCAAAAAGATTGGCGAGTTTATGCCGAAACTATTGGGGGAAAACCAAGGGATTCATCCAAGGGCTTCTGGTTAAAAACATTAGGGCATACTTCGGCTAGAACATGAGAGCAGGCCAAATGGGACAAAAACACCAGCATACTACTTCGATGGGAAAAAACATTTGACAACGCAAAGGTCATGGCAGGGTTGTCCAAATGAGTGGGGGTTTTTTTTAGAGATTAATAGGGCCATGTAAAGTCTCCACAGGGAAGGGGTTTAAAACTCCCGGGGTTTTTTCATCGCCAACTATTTCAAAAAGGGACGAACAGGGCTTTTCCTTTTTCCCTTTATTTTCAATTTAGCACTGGAGCCCCCCTTGCATCCATTTACTTTTGATCATCTTGTTTTAAGGATTTTAAAATAGGGGAAGTTAGAGAATAAATTGATCTGCTTCGCAGATACTTGCTAAACTTCTTTAACATCCACAGAATCAGGGGGACAAGGTTCTGGGGGGAAATGGACGATTGGGAGCTTTCTCGGATTCCGGGTTAACAAGAGTAAATGTCAGCTTTTGCATCTGGGCCCCAAAAGAAGGCTTCAGGGGGAAAAAGGGGGGAGGGAGTTAAATCGCACCTTACCTATTTTGGGGAAAAAAATGGGTTTAGATCACCAGACATATAACTTGAATTATGGCCCACTCTTAAAAAAGATTACATCAACTTGAAAAATGGTGACCCCCACTCTCAAAACATGGTCGGTAAAACCCCCAAAAAAAAAAGGTAAGCTTTGCACGACTCCTATACCCACGTCAGAATATCCCAATCCTCCTAAAACATAAGGACATAAATTGCTAAGGGACATTTTTTAGATTATATGGCGGGGGAAACCCGAGGATTGCCACAAAAAAATAACAAACGGAAGAAGACAGGAGGGGCGCATTACCGAAAAACCTTAATAACTTTGGGCCCCAAGGGCGGCAAAAAGAATGGTTAGGGGACGGAACTCTTTTTCCAAACTGATCGGAATCCCATTTCGGGGCCCATCTCCTGAAGGCCCCAATACATTTTTCCATACAGGAAACATCCTCCAAAGGCAAACAAGGGAATATCTTGCGGGACACGCTGGCAACATGGAGACATATAAGGAAACGTTGGGGGGAAACCCCTGTTTTTTCACCCTCCTGCCTCTTGGGGGACTCCCTCCTTTCAACAGCATGGGGAAAGCTTTGTTCCAAAGTGGGGGAAAAGGTATTAGTTTCCCCTTTGGGGGAAACAAAAACCCGGAGGGGAAAGGTTAGCCCTGGATCACTTCGCGGGAACGTTTGGGGTTAATTTAACCCAGTGTTCCCTATCTACAGAAAAGGAACTTTTGTAAAGCTTCTACTGGCAATTTGGGGTCGATGAGGGAGTCTGAGGACTTTAGAGCACTTTGCAGAGTGGAGGGGTCAAAGGGCCTGTTAGCTAAGGTGTACGGAGTTCTTCACAGAGAATTCAAAGAACTCACAATCAAAATTTTTGAGCATGGGGCTTTGTCTCAAAGAGATCTACGAAAAGATCTTGAGGGCATGGGTATGGGAAAAACCCCGACTATTGCATTTAGGGAGACACTATTTAGGATTGCCCTAGGGCTATTTACGCATTTAAATACCTTTCAAGAATAGGACAAATCTGTCGGAATGCCCCAAGGAAATTTACAAGGCGGGTTGCTCCATTGTCTAGGGCATGCCCGGGGAAAGGGTTTGGAACAAAGTATTGGTCATGATCAAGAAATCTGGATATTGACGTTTCCTAAACCCCCAGACCTTTTTTTTCATTTCATATATCAGGTCTAATCGAGGGAGGGGGGGAGTCTTTTAATGCTGATAAAGGGCTTTAGTAATGCTTTCGGCAGTTAAACCCATTCTGAACATTGGGTCAAACCACTTTTTCCGACAGGCGGGGATTGTTGAGTTTTAAGGGAATGTTCCTTTTAAAAAAAACTAATACAAAAAGAAAAAGAAAATGTTCCAGAGCGTTTTTTAAAAATGGGAAAACCCTTTTTTTTCCACACATTTACCGCACCGAAATCAAGGAAGTAATGGAACCTTCAAATAAACTGAATACTACCTTAAAGAACGGGTTTAAAGGGGGAACCTGGGTAACCTAGAAATGAGTCTAAAGATTTAGGAGCCGTTGGGGAAACCTTTTGGGGGGGGGGAAGGGGATAGTTTAAGGGGTGAAAACTGTAACATCCAGAAGTGCTTGTTGGGACCATGACTAAGTGTGCACTGAACCCTGTTTCCCGATGTAATGTACTGTACCCAATGACAGACATGTATAATGTACTATTATGTTAAGAATTTGTTTTGATGCTTCTGTGCAATAAAATTTCTTTAAAAAAAAAAAAAAAGAAAGGAGTGGCACCCGGTGTGGTCTTCTGCTGCTGTAGCCCATCTGCCTCAAAGTTCGCCGTACTGTGCATTCAGAGATGCTCTTCTGCCTACCTTGGTTGTAACGGGTGGCTATTTGAGTCACTGTTGCCTTTCTATCAGCTCGAACCAGTCTGCCCATTCTCCTTTGACCTCTGGCATCAACAAGGCATTTCCGCCCACAGGACTGCCGCTCACTGGATGTTTTTTCTTTTTCGGACCATTCTCTGTAAACCCTAGAGATGGTTGTGCGTGAAAATCCCAGGAGATCAGCAGTTTCTGAAATACTCAGACCAGCCCTTCTGGCACCAACAACCATGCCACGTTCAAAGGCACTCAAATCACCTTTCTTCCCCATACTGATGCTCGGTTTGAACTGCAGGAGATTGTCTTGACCATGTCTACATGCCTAAATGCACTGAGTTGCCGCCATGTGATTGGCTAATTAGAAATTAAGTGTTAACGAGCAGTTGGACAGGTGTACCTAATAAAGTGGCCGGTGAGAGTATATATATGGAGTATATATATAGAGTATATATATATAATGAAATGCAAAAAAATATGCAATCCAAAAAACCTAAATAAATTCCAACCACTCTAAATGAATAATAAAGTGAAAAAGTGAAATAACCATACTAATTAATGTGCTGAATATAGTACAAAAACGTGAAAACTAGTAAATGCATAAAATGTGTATATGGTGCATTATGAAATTACAAAACCACCTAATAAGTACTATATATAAATATATGCATAATTAATAAAATAGGAAAAAAAATATATTATACATATATATATACACACATACATACATACATACATACATACATACATACATATCTATACACACATACATACAAACAATGACAAAAAAAACAATACATTTCACACACAAAAAAATTATAAAGTGAAACATAAGAAATGTGTATATGGTGCATTATAAAATTACAACCCACCTAATAAGTACAAGATGCAAATATATATATATTAATATTAATATATATAATAATAAATAATTAACATTAATAAAAAAAAAAATATATATATATATATATTTTTTTTTATTAAAAAAATTAACCCAATTAAACCATAATATGAAAAAAATTATATATATATTTTTGTATAAATATCACAAAATCCTTCCTCCCAATCCCTTTCCCTTATTGTAATGCTAGAAAAACAAAAAAATATTGCCCATTTACTCAAAAGTCAATGCATAAACAAACATGTATATTCAAGATATTAAAACATTAAAATAAGAGAGAATCAAAAAAGAAACATTACAAAAAAGATGAAACTGAAATCTTCTCATTAATCCAAATGGAGAATACATTTTCAATTTGAAGATCCATTTATACTCAATTTGTTCCAATCGCTTAGAAAGATCATCACCACATACTCCAAGAGAAATTTTGTCAATACCACAAAAATGCAATTCATGGCCCCTACAACCATGCTTCATATAAAAATGTCTCACCACTGGTTTCAATTTAGAAATCATGTCTGTCTACTGAACCAGGAGTTTAGCAGCCATATGGATCATCAAGTTACAAACAGAACATGACCCTTCAAATCAAACAAAAACTTGGATCGAGGAGTTACATAATGGCTTTTTACCAATACATCACCTAGAGTTCTACTCCTTCGAGCTATAACTTCGGAGGCAAAAATTTACACAGTTCAACATTAGTAAATAACAGATCAATACGTCTCAAAAATCTGCCTCATGTTATTCCATTGAGAATTATAATTTGTAACAATACAAATATCTCTAGGAGTTGTATCATGGATCTTAGGACCCAACAATCTTGTTCTATCAAAAGATCTTGCTTTTCTGTATCCTTCATCAATATTTCGCTCCCGATAGCCCCTTTGTCGAAAACGCTGATAAAGTGTTGACGCCTCCTCTTCAAAGCCCTGTGTTGTATCACAAATTCTTCGAGCCCAAAGAAATTGTCCAAATGGAATAGCCGTAATTGTATGCTTAGGGTGAAAAAATGAAGCATGTAAAACAGAGTTCACTGTAGTGTGTTTCCGAAAGACACGAGTAGTAATTTTCCCAGAATCCATAACTTCAATCTCAATGTCCAAAAAATCCAAGGATAAACGACTAATCACAGATTTTTGAGAAGTATTGGTCTGTGTTACTTACTGATGTTGAACTGTAATTTTTGCCCCTGAAGCCTAAAGTTATAGCTCGAAGGAGTAGAACTCTAGGTGGTGTATTGGTAAGAAGCCATTATGTAACTCCTCGATCCAGGCTTTTGTTTGATTCGCAGGGTCCAAATTGGGGGTCCTATTCTTGTGGGTCATGTTCTGTTTGAAACTTGATGATGCATACCACTACATTTGAATCCTTGGATGGTCTTAAAGGGGTTGTCTCACTACAAGGATTGCTTTTTATGTTAAAGATCTTGCAAAAACAAGTCAATTTGCAAAACATGTCCATTACCAGTGTCCTACCTATTCCTAGATAGTCCCTCTTGTCTGGCCTCCATCAGCTCCTCAGGTCACTATAACTACAGACCTGTTTGATCTCTCATGATAGGCTGCCAGCACTGGTTGCTATAGCTACATACCTAGCTTCTACTGCAGCTTAGTAGAAGCTAGTAAGCATGCCCCTGAATTCAAAATGAAAACAGGACTGAGGTAAGATGAATTGATGTAGTGAGACAACCCCTTTAAGGTTTTCAATATTGTTCATTTCATTAATTTTAGAACTTCTGGTGTCATTTACTATCTTACATGCCCTTGTGGACTTGTCTATATTGGCATTACCACCAGGGAATTGCGGTTTAGAATTCAAGAACATTTGAAAGATATCTGTATGGCTGCTAAACTCCTGTTTCAGGAGACAAATTTGATTTCTAAATTGAAACCATTGGTGAGACATTTTTAGATGAAGCATGGTTGTAGGGGCCATGAATTGCCTTTTTGTGGTATTGACAAAATTTCTCTTGGAGTACGTGGTGGTGATCTTTCTAAGCAATTGGAACAAATTGAGCGTAAATGGATCTTCAAATTGAAAACGTATTCTCCATTTGGATTAAATAAGAATATTTCATTTTCATCTGTTTTTTAATGTTTCTTTTTAGATTCTCTCTTATTTTAATGTTTTACTATCTTGAATATACATGTTTGTTTATGCATTGACTTTTGGGTAATATTTGGGTAAATGGGCAAAGATTTTTTTTTATAGCATTACAATAAGAAAAAGGGAATGGGAGGAAGGATTTTATTATTTATACAAAATATATATATTTTTTCTTTTTTTCATATTTTGGTTTAATTGGGTTAATATAATCTCTATAATATAAATATAAAATTTATTTTTGTACACGATATTTTAGTGAGGTTTTTTTTGCTTCTTGTTCTTATTAGGTGGCTTGTATTTTTATAATGCACCATATACACATTTCTTAGGCATTTACTAGCTTGCATATTTTTGTACTGTATTTAGCATTTTTATTAGTATGGTTATTACACGTTTTTCACTTTATTATATATTTTTTGTGTGTGCAATTTCTTTTGTTTTTTGTTAGTATGTGTGATAATATAAAAATATATAGATATATATATATATATATATATATATATATATATATATATATTTCCTATTTTATTAATAATTATGCATATATTTATATATAGTACTTATAAGGTGGTTTTGTAATTTCATAATGCACCATATACACATTTTTTAGGCAATTTGATGCATTTACTAGCTTTCACGTTTTTGTATTCAGCACATTTATTAATATGGTTATTTCACTTTTTTCACTTAATTATTCATTTAGAGTGGTTGCAATTTATTTAGGTTTTTTACTACAGGCAGTCCCCGGGTTACATACGGGTTAGGGACTGTAAGTTCGTTCTTAAGTTGAATTTGTATGTAAGTCGGAACCAATATATTTAGTACAAGTATGGAGTACATGTATGGTGTATAATTATAGGCAGGTAGATGTCCCCCATAGCACAGGCCGGTGATGTCACCAGGTCGCGCAGGCAGCGTAATGACATCGCATGCTGCCTGTGCCGGAGACTCCGGAAGGTCACAGGTCTGCGGCCTTCCGGAGTTCTATTGTGGAGCAGGGAGCGCTCGCTCTCTGCTACGCAATTGAGTCTTCCACTGTATGTGCTCTGGGAGGAGTCGCATACAGCTGAAGCGATCCCCGCCGGTGCCCGGGCCATGGCAGTGCCCGGATGCGGACCGGAGAGTCAGTTGTATGCGCTCCCAGAAGTCGCATACAGCTGATGTGGCAGTGCTAGGCTTGCGTCGGAACGACGTAAGTCGGGACTGCCTGTATTTATGATTTTCAGCTGTTTTTTACAAATGCAAAATGTATTAATGAGCAGGATAGCACTCACATAACACGCTGATATAAGATGGCATCACTTCAGAGTAAAACCGAAACCATCAGCGTGCAGAAATCACCACTAGGCATGCACCAGTATCATCACACGTCCACACACGCACAGTAGGGTAAAGTGGTCTGGTGTCTACTGTACATGTCTGGAGGTAACCCGACCATGCGCTGAGCAATAGAATCATGCAGCAGGTGCTCGTCTCCATAGAGACGCCTCACAAAGGTGTCTAAGTACAGTGTAGTAGAAAAGAACATATTGCATGTTAGATGTATTATTGTGGTGTCTGTATGAGTTCTAAGAAGGTGTTAGCAATATGATGTGCAGCAAAAAATAGAACACTATAACAAGATAGTAAAATATATTCCCTGTAAATAACTCCGGCAGCAATTATATAGAAATACAGTAAGAAAATATGTCCGTCCACGATCAAGACAGATAGCAATAATCTAAATAAAATAGAGGAGAGAATACTATATGGGATGGCCATACATACTATATATATATATATATATATATATATATATAAATATAATATATATATATATATATATATATATATATATATATATATATATATATAACACACACACACATACACAAACATACATACATAGAGGGAGATGATCACAACACTCCCCATATATGACGTTGGGACAACTTGTTCCAAAACGATTGTTATGGACAACTGATCTATACACATTATATGAAATAGCCAAAATATAATTTTCATTTAGGCCCCTTGGTCTAACTATAGATAAGTTCGCTCGGTTTCTTTTTTCAATTGCCTTCTGTCAATATCACCTTTCCATAGGAATACTCCTATCTTTTCAATGGCCAACAACCTAAACCTGATAACATCACCTTGATGTTCTTTCCAAAAAGTATTAGCTATCGGAGTAGCCCTTCTAATGTGTACATCTCCAATATGTTCCTGAATCCTTTAACTCCTTAACGACCACACGCCGTCTTTAGATGTCTGCAGCAATGTATTTTAACGTCGCTGAAGACATCGGAGTTTTGCGGTTCCGGGCGCCAGAGCAGCGCTGGTAATGGGGCTGTGCTACACAGCCCATCGTCACCGCAGTGCAATCAAAGGGTTTTCCTGCTCTGTCATGTAATCGGAACATCCGGTGACCTGACAGAGCCCCGGGAACAGCTGCACAGTCAGCCCTGGGGAACTAGAGTAGCCCCAGCGCTGTCTGTCTAACAAGCCTTTGACCAGGGGAGACTGTGTGCTGTCCTGATCACTGCCTGTGTCACAATGACACTGATTATAGTGTATTAGCATATATGAATATGCTAATACATTACTAAGTGTTAAAAAAAAAAAATGTAACATAGTGCTCCCTTCATGGGATTTAAAAAAAAAAAAAGTGTAAAAAAATGAATAAAAAAAATAAAAATAAATATTTAATAAAAAATAATTGTGCACATATTACACACAAAAAAACCTACACATTAGGTATCCACATGACCATAATAACCTGTAGAATTAATCTAACAAGTTATTAAGTGTGAAATGTGAATAGTGTAAAAAAATGTGTAAAAAAACAATTTTTATTAAAAAAAAATACAATTACAAAAATTCTGCAATTATGTATAAGTGTACTTAAACTATTCCCCATAAAGTACAACTTGTCTCGAATAAAACGAGGCGTCATACAACTGTCATTGAAAAAATAAAAAAGTTACAACTGTTGAAATGCAAGGAGGCAAAAACTAAAAAAAATGTTCTGGTCATTAACTACTTTTCAAGCATTAGGCTTAAGGGGTTAACATAGTCTAGTGGTCTTTCCCACATATTGTTTGTTACAGAGGTACATGACCCATTCTGAGCGACAGTTTAAAAACTCGCAGATGGTGAATTCTTTGTCACAGTACTGATCTTTTTTTAGATGGAGTATAAAGGGGCAGGCTACACAGAACATTTTAACGTCCCTGCTGGTTGATGATCAAGTCAAGTCCAATTATTTTGGGAGGCACGTAACAACTATGCACCTCCTGTCTTTTATAAAACGTGATGAGGGGGTGATCAGTTATAATCTCCTGGAGGTCTGGGTCACAATGCAAAAAATTCCAATGCTGGTGTAATACCTTGAGGATCTTAACATGACTAACAAATGTCCCGATCAGCCTAAATTTTTCATCTGTTTCTCCCTTGGCTTTACTGCCTGTAGATAAAAGAGAAATTCTGCTACTGCTAAGGGTGTGATGAAATGCTGGTGTTGGGCCTTGTCGGTTTTGTAAACTAACTATCAAACTTTAAAACTGACGTCTATGGACAACCCGCACAGCGGTCCCCACTGCACGGGTTTTCTGCTGGGTTGATGTTTTAGACCACGGTGGTCCGAAAGACATTGAGCATGTTCATCCACCCAGTTTTCAGGCAGAATATGAACATCTCAATGCAAGAGGGGAGGGCTTTTCTTCACAAACAGCGGAGAAAAACCGTCCCCCTGCGGCCGTGTGCACGGCCACTAAACAGAGCAAATGCTGGTCGGGATTTCCGACCAGTATTTGCACTGTACCGTGTGAATGGCCCCTTAGAGTACTCAAGGGAGTCTCTTGAAATATTTCCTTTAGTTATTTAGCCTGACAATAGAATGTGTTCATTTTTGAACAATTTTGTCTAACTCGTAGGTACTGACTTTAAGGGATACCACGTTTAAGACTAATGGGATGGTGGCTGTCTTACCTTAGGAGACTGTTTATGGATGTTGGTTGGTTTCAAGAGATATCCCTTGAGTTATAGGGTTAAATGATTTAATTAGATCTTAAGTCTAATGAAAGTGTTCAGAATTTCCAACAGATGTAAGAGGGACTTATTTATGTCTCTGGGTTATCTGGCCAACCTATTCTCCCATTGGTTGTTTTTTGTCCCTCCAATCTCTAATCACTGATAATACACATTTGTTTATATATGAATTGTGACAGATGATTTTTCTAAAACTGGTCATAATTAGAGATGGGCGAATTTCCCGAAATTCGGTTCGTTCACTTCGCCGGATTTCTCGGCAAAAAATAACTTTGTTCCGAATTACTTCGGGACGAATCAACTTAAAAAAACAGCTATTTCCAGGCTGCACAGAGCCTGCAGGGTGCTGTAGAACGTTGTGCCACGCTTAAACATGCAGAGGGAGCTTGGTTTGGTCTTCATACAATGTTGTGTTTTAGTATGACACGCAGATGACTGCCGCCGCTCTTAGAATCGCTTCACTATAAAATTCCCTGGGCACTTAAGAGGGCAAAACTGACCAAAAAACTGAAGGGGAAATGTAGCCTGATAAAGCCATGGCAGCGACAGCTGGAAAAAAACAAGCTGAGGGCTCAGGTGGCAACATCAGTGACAGAGTGTGGAGGTGACGGCGGCAGCCACAGCAGCATGAGGTCAGACAGTGGCACAATGATATTCTGGAGGTGGCAAAAACAGGAGTAGGCCACAGAGTGGGACAATGACACAGTGTGTAGGGCACGGCAGCAGCCACAGCAGCAGCATGAGGTCAGACTGTGGCACAATGACATTCTGGAGGTGGCAAAAACAGGAGTAGGCCACAGAGTGGGACAATGACACAGTGTGGAGGTCACGGCAGAAGCCACAGCAGCAGCATGAGGTCAGACAGTGGCACAATGACAGAGTGTGTAGGTCACGGCATCAGCCACAGCAGCAGCATGAGGTCAGACAGTGGCACAATGACAGTGTATAGGTGACGGCAGCAGCCACAGCAGCAGCATGAGGTCAGACAGTGGCACAATGACACAGTGTGTAGGTAACGGCAGCAGCAGCATGAGGTCAGACAGTGGCACAATGACATTCTGGAGGTGGCAAAAACAGGAGTAGGCCACAGAGTGGGACAATGACACAGTGTGTAGGTCCCGGCAGCAGCCACAGCAGCAGCATGAGGTCAGACAGTGGCACAATGACACAGTGTGTAGGTCACGGCAGCAGCCAGAGCAGCAGCATGAGGTCAGACAGTGGCACAATGACACAGTGTGTAGGTCACGGCAGCAGCAGCATGAGGTCAGACAGTGGCACAATGACATTCTGGAGGTGGCAAAAACAGGAGTAGGCCACAGAGTGGGACAATGACACAGTGTGTAGGTCCGGCATCAGCCACAGCAGCAGCATGAGGTCAGACAGTGGCAACAATGACCAGTGTGTAGGTCACGGCATCAGCCACAGCAGCAGCTTGAGGTCAGACAGTGGCACAATGACAGTGTGTAGGTCTCACAAGCAGCCACAGCAGCAGCATGAGGTCAGACAGTGGCACAATGACAAAGTGTGTAGGTCATGGCAGCAGCCACAGCAGCAGCATGAGGTCAGACGTGGCAAAATAAACATTCTGGAGGTGGCAAAAACAGGAGTAGGGCAAGAGTGGGACAATGACACAGTGTGGAGGTCAGGGAAAGCAGCCACACAGCAGCTGAGTCAGACAGTGGCAACAATGACACAGTGTGGAGGTGGGTGGCAATACCAGTCCCTGGTAAAGATGGTTGTTGGCAGATGGAGAAACTGTCAGCAGATGTGTGGCATCAGGGGGTGGCGGCATCAGAATAGGGGCTGAGGCAGGTAGTTTTAAACCCAGACTCATTTCTCACAGTTTGGGTGAGGCGTCATGGCTGATGAAAGTCTAAACGCCTAAAAGCATTGGTGTGTGGAAATCCTGGCCGATCCACGCCTGATTCATCTTGACAAAGGTCAGTCGTTCCACATTTCCCGTGGACAAGCGGGTTCTCCTTGGGGTAACGATGGCCCCCGCCGCACTGAACACCCGCTCTGATGCCACACTACTGGCCGGGCAGGACAGCTTCTCCACTGCAAACTCGGCAAGTTGCGGCCACACATCCAGTTTGGCTGCCCAGTAGTCCAGCGGATCTTCTAACTGGGGTGGCAGAGTGCTGTCCAAGTAGGCCACCACCTGTTGGTTCAGGGTCTGCTCCAGGTCCTGCTGCTGCTGCTGGCGACTGCCCTCCTCACTAGGCGGGTGAAGGAAGCTGCTCATCAGTGACTCCAGACTTAGGTTGCTGCTGATGGAGCTGGTACTGCTCCGACCCCCCCACCTTCCCCCGGCAGCAGTACGTGAGCGCTGAAGAACCCCCCCGGTCAGACCTGTCAGAGGAGGGACGATGCCGCACATAGGCAGCGGCCAACTGACTACAGAGGATTTCCCTATAGTATTTGAGTTTTTCCTCCCTCTCAATAGCTGGGAAAAAGGCTCCCATTTTGGACCGGTAGCGAGGGTTCAATAGGGTGGAGAGCCAGAAGTCATCCCTCTGCCGGATGCTGACTATTCGGCTGTCACTAGCCAGGCAAATCAGCATGCTGCGGGCCATCTGCACAAGTGACTCCGAGGGGCTCCCTGCCTCCATCTCCACTGTATACTGCCACGATGCTTGCGGGTCATCTGCCTCGTCTTCCTCATCTCCATCTACCTCCTCCAGCTGCTCCTGCTCCTCCTCTCTTGTCACCTGGGTAGAAAATCCACTCATTTCACCAGACAATGCTTCTGCTCCAATGTCCTCCTCCTCCATTTCAGTCCCCACCGGACTCATGTGGCCGCGAGATGTAGTCGCCATGTCTCCAGTCCCTGCCCAGACAGATTTTTCAGCATCTGTTCCAGGACATGAAGCAGTGGAATGAGGTTATTCATCCCGTAGTCCTGGCAACTGACAAATAACGTGGCCTCCTCGAATGGCCTCAACAAACGGCAGGTGTCACGCATGAGCTGCCACTGGCTGGACATCAAAGTTACACAGGGGAGTACTCCTGTCCGCCTGGATCATCAAAAATTGTTAATGGCCTTTCTCTGTTCATACAGTCGGTCCAACAGGCAGGCGGAAACCCCAACGGGGGGAAACATCGCATTCAAGTGTGTTGGGGGGAGGCCGTTCTGCCACTGCAACTCGAGGGGGGTGTTTTGGGTTTTGTAGGAATGGATAAGTGCATGCACGGGTTCCTGCCATTTTCAAAATCTTCTGAAGACGGGGAAAGACTTCAGGAACCTTTTCACAACCAGATTGAACTCGTGCCCTTGCAGGGGCATGGACCATCCCTTGGGTGAGCGGGGACCCATGTTCTTCCATTGCCCATCACCAGGGTTTCGAATTTGCAGTTGGCGCGGGAGAAACCACACACGTTTTTTCTTGCTGCATAGGGGAGCAGTTCCCCCCTTGCCGAGCAACCAGGTTGAACTGCGGGGCACGCGGCCCTACACATGGGTATGATGGAGCATCTTGTGGAGGCTAGAGGTGGGTGGGGGGGGACATTGGCCAAGTTTTGGTGTCCCCTGGGCCCGGGAAACACATTTTAACCCTGGGCCGAAAAAGGGAAATTTCTGGCCCGACTAGTTTCAGCTCCAACGTCCGCGCTGCCGGCACCTTGAACAAACCTTTAAACTCAAGGGTGGCCCACCTTCTGTTCTACATATTTATGAAGTGCTGGTACTGCTTTTTGGAAAAGAAAAAATTTTTTTGGCTTGGAAACCCCATCTGGCTCGCACAACCCTTAGTTCTTGAAAGGGGCAGAGCCACCATTTGGGGAAAGGGGGGGACTGCGCACCAAAACTTGGAAGGAGTCGGTCACTTCTGCACCTTAGGGTGGGTTTGGGCCATTCTTTTTCTCTTGCAATCGCCTCGTGTCGACGCGGCACCCTGAGTAGCGAGGAGAAGGGCATCTGGACCGGGGGGATATGTAAAGAGAAAAACTCCCCTCAGGGTGTGGAGCCTTTATGGTGCATGGCATGCGGCCATGGGGGCGCTGCCCCTGCGTTGCTCGGCGAGGATGGACCACCCCACGAGCCCGTTTCCCCAGGCAAGGGGGTGGTACGCTGATTTTTGACGCAGGGCCGTGGTGCCAACGTTACCCCTGGCCCCCTTCCTTTCGCTTTCAGATTCTACATATACCCCTTTCGGCTCCTCCGGGTCTTAGCAAAGAAATGCCACACCGCCGAACGGATTTTACCCCCAACGCTCCGCACTGAGTGACACGCCGCCGCGCCTCCGAGCCCCTGTGCCGCTACTTTTTTGGGGCCTGCAAAGCGGGTTTTCTACCCCGTGGCTGCTTGGCTCCCGACCTCACACTGGTGCTACCCTGCTGACTCACGGCCACACAACCCACTTGCTGGCTGCTGTCCTCATCACCGGTCTTGGTATGCAGAGGCTGACCCCTCACAACATGACCTCCCATGCCACTCTCAACATCTATACTTTGCCGGCCTACTGCAAGAAGCAGAGGATTTTTGGCCCAATTTCTTCGCTGCAAAGTAGCTGCTGACTGCCCTCCTCAAATTTTTCATCCTCCTTTTTATAGTGGCGCTGAGCCCAGCCCACATAGTAATCTCTGGCTGGGGGAAACCCGGATGGGACAGAGGCGGGTTGAGGACAGGTGAGGGCCGCTGACCCGCTCCGGGCCATGCCAACTAAGGATTGTGTCTGACATTCCCACGACTCTTGGCGGGGGTTGTCAGTTTTCCCATCTGGGAGGAAGTGGATGACCTAGTCAACCAATCAAGAACCCTTGGGTTGCTGAACAAAACACACGGCCGCAGTTTGACACCGGCAGTTCGGGCCTCAACGAGTGACCCCTGATGTGATGTCCCCTTGCTGTGCTGCGACCTGGGCCTGTTCCAGGAATGTTTGGGCCACTGCCACTCGCAGGTGCAGAGCCTGCCCCCCTCTCTGCTGACATAACTGTTTGTACTAAAATGTACAGACACTGTTTGATGAAGATTATCTGTATATGATAAATAACACCCCGTATTTGACTCCAAATGAACCCAGTTAAACAAGCTTTGGGTAACCCTTGGATATAAATTGCGCTCCACAAATGGCCAGGAAAAATTGACTTGTATGTGCGTTTTAAAAACTCGTGTTTTTACTGAATGTAAAGGTTAATTTAAACCCTTTGGATATGAATTATGCTACAGAATTTCTTCTGTGGCGGTGAAAAAGAAAGTTTCTTTTACTGAGTGCAACTGCAGAAAAATACTTAGTTTACCCTTGGATGTAAATTGCGCGAAAGCATTGAGCCACCACAAACTACTAGCTTTGTAGCGTGTTACAATGCGGTGTTTTTTTACGCCACACAAGAGGAGATTAAATGGAAATTAACCTTTGCTTGTGAGGTAGGCTACAGGAAAAATGAAAAAATTTTTTGGCGGTAAAAATAAACGTTTTTGGGTCACCACAGCTGAAAAAAAACGTTAAATTTTAACCCTGGATGAAAATTTGGCCCCAAAAATCGAGCCCCCCACAAACTACTACTTTGTAGCGTACACAATGCCGTGTTTTTTTACCCACACAACAAGAGTTTAAAAATTGAAATTTAAACCCCTTTTGATTGTGAATTAGGCTAAAATGAAAAATGTAAATTTTTTTGGCGGTGAAAATGAGGTTTTCGGATCCCCAACAGCTGAAAAACAAGTTTAAATTTAAACCCCCGGGTAAGTAAATTGCCCCAAAAAGTTTTTTAAAGCACCACAAATACTAGCTTTGAAGCGCATTAAAATTTCCGTTTTTTTTTTAACCCACACAAAAAAGAGAAAAATTTTTAAATTTAAACCCTTTTGCTTGGAAATTAGGCTACAGGAAAAATGTTATATTTTTTGGGCGGGGAAAATGACGGTTTTTTTGGGAGTCACCACAGCTAAAAAAACTTTCGCTTAATTAACCCCGGGGTTTTAAAATTTGCCCCAAAAAAATTGAGCCACCACAAACTACTAGCTTTTTTGGGGTTTTAAAATGCGGTGTTTTTTACGCCACACAACAAAGAAAAAAATTGAAAATTTTAAATCTTTGTTTTGTGAATTAGGTTTCAGGAAAATGTATATTTTTTTTGGCGGTAAAAAAATAAACGGTTTTGGATTTCCCACAGCTAAAAAAAAACGTTAATTAACCCCGGAGGGAAAATTTCCCGGCCAAAGAATTGACCCCACCACAAACTATTTAGCTTTTAGCTGTTAAACAATGCCGTGTTTTTTACGCCACACAAAAAAGAAAAAAATTGTAAAAAAACCCTTTTGCTTGGAATTAGGCTAAAAGGAAAAAAATGAAATTAATTTTTGGGGCGGTGAAAAGGGGACGGTTTTTTTGGGATTTCCCCACAGCTGAAAAAAACCCGCAAAAATTAACCCCTGGATGTAAATTGGTCAAAAATTGACCACCAAAACTACTAGTTTTTATAGCGGGTTAAAATGGGGGTTTTTTTAAACGCCACACAAAAAAAGAGAAAAAATTTGAAATTTAAAACCTTTGTTTTTTAATTGGGCAAACGGGAAAAAAAGTATATTTTTTGGCGGTGAAAATGACGGTTTTTTGGGAGTCCCCGCTGAAAAACAACGTTTAAATTTAAAACCCCTGGTTTTAAAATTTGGCCAAAAAAATTTGGGGGCCACCCCCAAATATTTGCTTTGTACGTGTTAAAAATGCGGGGGTTTTTTAGCCACACCAAAACAAGAGATAAAATTGAAAAAACCTTTCCCTTGTAAATTTTGGGCTACGGGAAAAAAAAGTATATATTTTGGCGGTGAAAAGGGACGGTTTTTTGGGAGCCCCCACATTCTAAAAAACAACGTTTAAAAAAAACCCCCGGATGAAATTGCGCCAAAAAATTGAGCCACCACAAACATAGTTTTTGGAGCTTTTGTTCCCAATGGGGGTGTTTTTTAAAACGCCCAAACGAACAAGAGATAAAATTGTAATTAACCTTTGTTGTAAATTAAGGTTTACGGAAAAAGGGTAAAAATTTTTTTGGGGGGTAAAAATAAAAGGGTTTTTTGGATCACCACAGCTAAAAAAACAATGTTTAATTAACCCCGGATGAAAAATTGCCCCAAAGAATTGAGCCACCACAAACTATTCTTTGTAGCGGTTACAATGTCGTTTTTTTTTACGCCACAAAAAAGAGAAAAAAATTGTAATTAACCTTTGCTTGTGAATTGGGCAAACGGGAAAAATTTATTTTATTTTGGCGGTGAAAATGAGGGTTTTTCTTGGAGTCCCCAACAGCTGAAAAACAAACGTTTAAATTTAAACCCCGGGAATCAAAAATTGGGGGCCAAAAAAAATTGGGAGCACCCAAAAATAAAAGGGTTTTTTTTTGAAAAAACCCGCTGTTTCTTTAAATGAAAAACAACAGGAATGGCTTACCCCCCTTGGATATTCAATGTGCTGTGTTTCAGATAGCATTTAAAAAGTATAGCCGTGAGTGGACGCCCCAATGGATTTTAGAAAATTTCCCAAAAAACCAAAAAAATCAGAAATAGAACGTTTTAAGGAAACAGTTCCCCGAGACAAGGAAAACCCCACAAAAAAACGCTGTATAAAAATCAGTTCTTCAAATAAGAGCTATCAGCCCCAGCAGCACCTTTTTTTTAGTCAGTTCAGTGAGAGGGTGTGAGCTCCCACTTCGCGCCCGGGCTTTTTAAAGGGGTGGTGACGACACAGAATCCCGCCGGTCTCTTTATTGGCTTTTTATTCCTCACATTTTCATGAAAGGGTATGCCCTTCTTCCTCCCGGGTTCTTTGCCCCCTTTTAACGCCATGTCTTTTGCAGCCCCTTTTAATTTAATCAAAAGAAAACTTTTGTTCAAAACCCCCGTACCCCAAACTTCGACTTCGTTTAGACCCAAGTTTTCCCGAAATTTTAAACGAAATCCACTTCGTTTAAACAATTCGCCCATCTCTAGTCAAAAAATTTTCAAAGTGGTAAATTAAACGTGAAAATATGTTCTTGTTATATTTTTAATATCCCCTTAAAGTCATTGCCCGTATTTTTTTTTATATAAATTGTCTCTAAAAAAGAAAAGTTTCTTTTTTGGTAAAAAGTTACCTTAATTTCCTCTTTGCTCTAAAACCTACCCTTTCAGCAACCCCATTCAAAAATCCCAATGGCTCTTTTTGGGAAAAACCCAAATAAAAAATAGCAGATCTGTCCTGATTTTTTAACAGGGGGTTTTTTGTTCTTCAGGTGTCTTATGGGTTTTTTCCCGTTAAAAAACAATTTTCGGTAGCCCCTTTGGGCTCCTGTCAAGCTCTGTGGGCCAAACAAAACCCGAAAACTAAAACCCAAAACCCGGGTCCATATTTTATCTACCTTTTCAAGTTGTAATATTTTTCAAGAAATTCAATTCCCAAACTAAAGTGAACATTTTTCCTCACATGTACAGCAGTGTCCATGACATATGCAACAAGAGTTAGATTCTAGTTTTTGCTTTTTAGGAAAAGAACAGTTTCCAAAATTAAGAGAAAGATTAAATAAATTTTGTTTTTGTCCAAAAATCATGCCAAAAAAATCCCAAACCCTGTGTTTTTTTGCAATTTTGGGTAACACCCTTTTTTTCTTGTCATTTTCCCTTTCTTTTACCGTGGGAAAACCGTTTTCCCACAGATGAAGGTTTTATGGGAATTTTTGGGGTTTGTATATTATGAGTCAAAATCAACATAAATTCTAACCCCCTAAAATGCCCTCCTACTTTTTTTATTTTTATGGAAAAAAATTTTTTGACTTTTTTGGCCCTTTTTTTTCATGTAGGCCCTGTGAAATCTACATGAGGAAAGTAAGACATAGAGTTTTCCCCCACAAAAAAAAAACCATGGTTAAAAATTTAAAAGCAAGATTCAAATTTTCACTTTTTTTGTAAGGGGAATAAGGGGGTTGGGTTTTAAAATTTTTTTTTGGGAAAAAAAAAAAAACAATGATTGCGCTACTGGCCCTTTAAGGATTCTGTTTCAGCCTCAGCCAGGGTGCAGCTTGGTGCTTAATGGGTTAAACACTTGAGCCAATTCCTGGCTGGTGGAGGTTTTAAACTGCTTCCTGTCTGCCTGGCCATGCTGGTGATTGTTTTTTGTGTCCTGGCTGTCCGTTTTGCTCTGCTGTATCATTTTGCTGGTTCTCAGATTTTGGCTTGTCACTCTGGTTACTCTTCCGTTCTGTCCTCCTGGTTTGACCATGGCCTGTATGACTATTCTTTGTTATCTGTGGCGTCTGTTCCTTGTTTGTCGTACATTTGTCTTGTGTCTGTTTGGCACATGTTTTACTGGGTACAGCTCAGGAAGAAGCTCAAGTGCAGGTTCGCCCTTTTCAGGGCGGAACTAAGGCAATATGGCAAACAATAAAAAGATACCAAAAATCAGTAGCTTCATACACTTACACTTTATATTCACACTTTGGATACACCATTTTGACCACGTTACAGTTTTTTACTATAACCACCAAGCATGACAATGACTAAGATTTTAAAATATTTTTCAGAGAATGGGAATTGGAAAAGTGGAATGAGAACAGAAGAAGCTGTATCTCTAGTCTAGAAAAAGTGGCTTAGCTTTAGCCAGTTTGAAAGTTCATTTCAGTGCAGCATGTTGTATCACTACATACTAGTGCATCTAAAAAAAAAATAGAATATCATTGAAAATGAAAGGGGTTCTCCAGGAATATCTTTTTATTTGTTATAGGGCTCACAGAAGTATTATATTAAACCTTGTAATTCATACTGTAATGAGTCTATACAATATATGGTCTTCTCTATTTGATTTAAATTATTGATACAAGTTATCTTTTCAGTGATATTCTAATTTTTTGAGATACACTAGTATACCAATAAAGTAATGTAGTTGTAACTTAGAAATTGGCTATATTGACGCTACATTTGACAAATGTGGGACAATGGGTTTGGCTGTACGAACTTTACTGTTTCCAGAATCATTGGAAAGAAAAATAGGGATCTGTAAGCAAAAATAGGAAAAGGATATAAAAAGATATGCAAACATGTAAAAATTGCTAATTAATTTTAAAATTCTGACCAAGAAGTGACAAGTGGTTCTGTTAACACCAAGCCTTGGTCAAGTAGACAAAGACAAAGTTTACAGACAAATGGCAAAAAACTTGGTAGCAGGTTCCATCAAAATTTATTCATCTCCAGCCAAAAGTCTGACATAGCAGATATGCTTTAGAGAGGGATGCAACATATCCCTCCAGCCTATGGCTATAAACATGAAGTAGCTTCCATGAGTGAGATATCCCTGATTGACAAATGATGCACTGTCTGTCATAAACACACGCTCAAGCACTTGTACAGATGAGCCAAACTTACAAATGGACTAGAGGTGTAATTATAGTTCATAGGGCTCCATAGGGGCCCCACCACCTAAGGACAATAAATTTAAACAGCAGCATAAGAAGCAATAATTAGAGGTATAAATAATACTGTCATATATCAGGGACCCAGATAGTAATACTGAAGAGCAAAAAGCCACCAACTACTTGTTCCTTACAGAAAAACAGTATTGTTGTACCTGGATAGTGGGCCCCCTCGACCTTTGGGCCCATAGCAGCCGCTATGGCTGCTATCACTATAGTTACGCTCATGAAATGGACACATTTTAACTTTAAAGGGGTTGTATAATTTCATTAAATGGTCTTCAAAATAAGGGGACAGTGAAAACAAGCAACTTTGTAGTTGGATGTCATTAGCAAAGCTGTCTTGTTTTCACAGTATTCCTTATCTTCATTTTCTGTAAACAAACTTCTCCAGTGCTGGTCGGATAGTCGGATCCCTCCTCCTTGCATTTCATTAACTGAGGGCTCTAATAATTTACATTCTGTTCCGCCCCCCCCGGACGGCTGTATTCACAGAGCTTGCATTCCTGCCCCTCACTCAGAATTAGGGCCGAGAACAATTTAACTATATACAGCTAGCTGCCTCCTCATTGACACTGCAGCTTTCTCTATAATCAGAAAACAGCACAATTGTGACACGGTGCCTTAATGCTCCTGTGTGTAAAGGGCCGACATAAATTTCACTCTATACAACTAACTGCTTCTCATTGACACTGCAGCTGCTGCTACAATCAGAAAACAGCAGAATTGTGTGTCGGTGCCTTATGTAAACATGAAGGGAGATGGATCTGTGCTCTGGATGGATTCAACTGTAGCAAACCTGTGGTATGTAAACAGTTCTTACAAAATAAGACTGTATAGGGAGAGGACAGTGATATGTGGATGGGGGGGGGACACACTGGAGCCAGCATGAACAATGAAGGGGGGATGATGTCATCCCCTTCAGTTAAGAAACACCCAACTGGGAGGGAAAGAAACGCCCCTGGATTTCAGGAAGTGAGAGTATCAAGCTTCAAGAGAATAGCCCAACTGAAGAAGTGATACATCCCCTTTAAGAGACAGGTACTATTTTGGAACTTTCACTGACAATAATTCACACAGAATTAGTAACACAGAATACTCTATGAACTGGGATTGGTCACATCAGTGTACCACTGAGAGCACTTCTTTTTTAGAAGAGGTGGAGTACAGGCTACCATTTAGAATCACCATGGATAAGAGCACTTGGCCCCTGACTACATTGCAGAACCTGACATATTATCAGACCTAAAGGTCCAGCAAAGGGTATGTTCACACGGCGTTTGTGAAATAAGTTTTTGGGTATGTTTTACATACCAAAAAGAGAACCCTAAAACAAATTTAACAAATGTTCAAGTGGGATTTACATTGATTTCAATGTAGAATATGTATCTTTATCCAGACAATATGTATTTTAAATCCATTTCTGTATTGCAGATGTGTTCAAAAAATTGCCAGGTCAATTCTTAATTTGTTTTACATGTTGAAAAGTCCTTAGAAACAATAGTCCAGAAAATGCATCCAAAAATGTACCACAATTTTCAGTACATGTTTGGATGCATTTGCCGCAATACATTTTACGTATTGCAAAAACATATCCAGGATGCCGTGTGAACATACCCTAATAGTCACAGAAGCACTGAACCACTACCCTGCATGGCTGTACATTCTCTTCAGATCTATGAGTTGTACAGGGTGAAAGGCTTGCTACACATCTATCCAAAATGGGGGATAAAGAAAATGTTAGTGACAATAAAATGCAATTTCTAATGTGGTTACAAACACACCATACCACCCTTTAAAAAGGCGCCTTGCTCTATGGCTCATTCATTGCAGTTCAACAAACTGAAGTGCAATTTAAATGTACCTTAACAACTGTAATGAACTTTAAGGCGGCTTATTTTGGGACGGATTTCAGTCTGTATTGCGCGCCGTGCTGCACGCAAAAACGGCTGGAATCCGTCCCTGTCATTACGGTAATCCACAGTGCTCATAGAGAACTATGGATTCCGTCTCCTCTCCCCGCTCGCGAAATACAGCGAACGGGGAGAGAGTGACATGCACATTATCCCGGCGGGATACGCGCCGTGGATAATGAAAGTCTACGGGCCGGCGAGCTAACGCCCCCCTGCCCCCGTCCCCTTACACACGCCGTAATTGTGGGCGAAATCCGTCCCACAATTACGGCGTGAATCAGCCGTGTGAACCTAACCTAATACAAACTTGTGCTTACTGCCTAACACAATCAAAAAATCATTATCTCTAAGCAAGGGCAGGAGAAAACACTGACGATCAGGATCACATTTGCTACAAGGTAGCTGAGGTCAGTTACCTAAAGGGACAGAATTTAGGGGGTGGCAAATCTACAAGCCCCAGCACAATTCCAGTTGACTTGCATTGTGTATACTATAATTTCTAGAAGTCAGCAAAGCAGAGAGTGTTCATGTGTGTGCCTCTATGTAGTGAGTATGCATGCCAAAGTGAATGAGTGTGCATGTGTTTGCTCCTGTAGGTATGTAGGTATGTGAATGTATGTTATTGTGTGGTGCTGAGTTTGTGAATGTGCATTCCTGTGTGTAAAGTAAACATACTGTAAGAGGGCAGTGGGGTTTGTGGTGGACCAGAGACACGTGTCACCAAGGACCCTGGCATTGGTGAGGTGAAAACCCCTAAATTCCGGGTGTCAGCGGTGGTAGGTTGCTGACACACGTTTATATTGTTAGTATGCTTGCACAGCAAGTAGTCTGGGTATGGTTTTCACAGGAGCAATCCAAGAGCTGGGTGGGAGGACTGCTTCCACATCTCCAGGGCAAGGCCAGATTTTTATTGTTCTATGTAAGCCTGGAGGTCAGGTGAGTTGGGGAAAGTGGGTGTGTTTTATGTCTGTGAAGCTGGAGAAGAGTGGTGGTGTCCACGCTGCAGAGTGCCAGGAACAGACTACATGCCGGTCTCAGGTGGTGAAGCTTGGAGGATGATCTGGACAAAGGACTGTAAGTGTCCTGCACGGACTGTGTACAACTGTTTATTTTCCCTTTGTTTTGGCTGCAGTTAAGCCCATGTTTTGTTTACTGTGGTGCAAGGCTCAAAATAAACGCCTGACCATTGAAACAGATTCAAAGACTGGTCCTGTATTATCCTACCACCGAGCTGATCCCTTACAATACTTAAAGGGGTTGTCTCACTACAAGTATTGCTTTTTATGTTAAATATCTTGCAAAAACAAATCACTTTGCAATATGTGTCCATTAACAGTGTCCTACCTATTCTTAGATATCCCCTTTTGTTTTTGCTGTATCAGCTCCTCAGGTTGCTATAGCTACAGACCTGTTTGATCTCTCCTAATAGGGTGCCTGTGCTGGTTGCTATAGCTGCAGCCTAGTGGAAGCCAGTAAACACGCCCCTGAATTCAAAGTGAAACCAAGAAAACAGGACTGAGGTAAGATGAATTGATGTAGTGAGACAACCCATTTAAGTGTGTGTATATATGCTGCAAATGAGAAAACATATTTCAAAGTGTGTGGTATATGTGCATTTTGGCAATATCGCATTTCTGTCTGTATTAAATGAATGTTGCATGCGTGTATATGGTAAGTGTGTAGAGTGGATGCATGTGTGTTCATTTAGGTAATGAGTGCACTGTCATCCTCTCTATCAATGTCAGGATGAAAAGGATATGACTCCCTGTTTCTCTAACCCTGCTAGCAACCATGGGGCAGAAACGACGAGTGTGCATGCATGTCACATGTAGTGTGGGTATTCAAGGACATGACTGTGAGGTAAAGCCATTTTTCTGATTGCTCTATGCCACAATTTGTTAGATCACTGTATACGCTACAAATCATTGTGTGATTATTTGTGTCTATATAATGATGTACTAGCCATCTCGATGCTCTACAGTATGTGCTTCTTATCTTGACAGATTGGGCCACATGAAGGAAAACTGTCTTGGTCTAAATCTTTCTTTGTTGCCCATAGCAACCAATCAGAGCTCCCCTTTAATTTCATATAGTGCTCTGGAAAAATGATAGAGGCGCTCTGATTGGTTGCTATGGGCTCTGATTGGTTGCTATGGGCAACAAAGAGTTTTAGACCTAGACAGTTTTCATGCATGTGGCCCTGTATGCCCTACTTACTGAAACACAAATTAATGAATAGAACATCAAGTTTCATATCTGACCTTGTAGTCCTCAAGACATTTTTGAATCTTTTGTGAAATTTCATTGAAAATGTTCATTTTATTTTCTTCCAAATCTTCAAAGATAATAGCATGCAGACATACCTGAAATACAAACATAAAATGAAATTCCTGGAACACATCATTTTCTATTATTTTATTTAGTATTTCAAGTATAGACACAACTTTTGAGGGCTACTCCACAGTCCACAAAGTGACTGATCACCATTCCTATATAAGTTGTTTATGCAGTTGTATAGTTTAAATGGAGGAGAAGCAGAACTTTTAAAGGAGTATTCTTATCACATTGATGAACTTTTAACATATGGACAAAGGGAAAGACTATTAACAAATAAGCTTACATTGCTGTTATAATTTGCTTAATTTCAAAGTTACAGCAGTTTTTACCTCCTGCTTGTTTACAGCTTTCCTAAGCTGTCAACCACCTTTCTCTGCTCTATAAGCCCTGGCCGGGATGGTGGTTTATCTTTTTTACTAAGACGCTCCGGAAGTTTCAATCCGGCTTCAGCATATGAATGCGCCGCAAATTAATCCTCCGCTCGGTGGCTTGCAAACAACACTCACTTTATTAGAAAAAAATTATCAAAGACAGCATATGAACATAGTGCTGTGAAGGTAAAGAGGTTTAAACTAATACTGTAAAGCATATTAATTGTGAAATCTCAAGCTTTTCTCCTTAAAAAGACATCTCAGATAAAAGTGAAATCCATTTTGTGAGGAATGATACAGCAAATATGAAGAAGCATTTGAGATGGTTGCTGTCCAGGATGTAACATCTTGTTATCAGTTTCCCCAGGATGTGGCATTTTGTTATCATCTCCCCTTCCCTTAAATTCGTTTTTTCT
>JAODAL010011341.1:0-65000 GCA_025379985.1 Phyllomedusa bahiana
TAAAAAGCAAAGTAGATCTTCAACAAAGCGGGCCCTGCGCCAAAGGAAAAAAAAGTATCTGAAATGTATTGGGATAATAAAGTTTTTTGGGGCACCTTTAAATTTCACCTGGGGTACTAAAAAAATTGCTGTATTCACATTTAATTCAAGGGCCTAAATAACAAACTGTTTTTCGCCAAGTGAAAAAACACGTATCTTAATTATTGGGATAATAAAAGGGAACTTTTTTTTACCTACATTCACCTTTTGGTACTAAAAAATTGCTGTATTAAAATTTTTAACTGCAAAGTAGACTTCAACAAAGCTGGTGCCCAAAGTAAAAAACACTATCTGAAATGTATCGGATAAAAGGTATTTTTGCACCTTCAATTCCCCTTTGGGGTTATACAAAATGCTGTATTCACTTTTTAACGAAAAGTAGATCTATCACAAAGCTGGCCGCCCAAAAAGGAAAAAACACATCGAAATGTATTCGGATAATAAAGGTATTTTTGGGGCACCTTTCATTCCCTTGTGACAAAAATTTTTTTTCACATTTAAGTGAAAGGGGTCCTCAATGAAAAAGCGTATCGCCAAAGGAAAAAACACGTATCTTAATGTATTCGGATAGTAGGGGGGATTTTTGGCACCTACAACCTGTGCTGACTAAAAAATTTGCGGTTTCAAATTTTAAACTGAAAGGTGGCTAATCAACAAAGCGGAAGGGGCAAAATTTGGGAAAAAAAACCCCATCGAAATTAACGAAAATAAAATGGAGTTTTGCACCTAACAAAAGACCTCATTTTACTAAAAAGTGTGTATCCTAAAAAAAAGTTCAGGCCCCCAAATCCGGGAAATATTTAAATAAAAACTGTTAAAAAAAACTATTGCATGCAATGTCTCACAATTTTTTGTGAACTAATCCGTATTTTTTAAAGACTTTCGTTTGGGTCCCCGGGCCCCCCCCCCCTCCCGCTCCCCCTGTGACTTTACTAACAATAAAATCTTCCAACTCTGATCAAACTAAGTTGTAAGGATCACAGCTAACATAGACTTTCTCTGTAAGAAATAAATCTTTTCGTAGCTTTTTGGGACACGGCAAGCGCACGCCCTACCATGAGACGCTGAAGACACTGATCATGAACGAAGGGCTGTTCATGAAAAACCGAGGTCATGTGATTTTCCCCAACGAACCATAACACCCCAGTCTGACGTCGCCACAACATCCACCCGCTCTATCTGAAAGCGTTTTGCGGCCGCCAAAATGACAGGAAGTCCGAAAATGGGCGATATAATAATGATGCCAGTTTTTAACCTAAATTATCGCATACAAAAATTTCGATAAACATAAAAACTGTCCCGATTTCAACTTTGTCATAATAATCGTAACACAATTATAACAATCACCTAAATAAAATCATTAATAAGCCTTTACTGGTCATACTAAAAACACCCCTCTAAATTATTTGATTTTTCTAATATTCTTGAGTGCTGCTTACATGTAAAACATAATGATTCGAGATATCTAAGGTCAGTGGTTCACTGCACAATAACAGAAAACACGCTACAATTTTGTCCTAAACATCAAGGCATTGTCCTTGGTAACTCAAAATAAAACCCTTTAATTTCACTTATAGGATCTGAGATTCTCCAAACAATACAAGGACACAAGCTTCAGGGAAAAAAACAGTAGAAATAAAAAACAAGACATTGCAAACTTTAAACCCCTTAAATAAAACTATAAATTTTTGACTAAATTTTTTCATTTCCATACAACAGCTTTATAACATATATATCGATGTCAAAAACCCCTGCAAAAAAAATGATCCCCCCCTAATGAAAATGGACAAACTGAGCCCCAAAGGTCAATATTTTTTTGTGGGCCCCCATTACTTTCACATTCCTTTTAAATCTCTTGGCATTTTTTCACAGAGGGTTTACATTTGCTGCGGAATCCTCTTCCACCCTCCCTGAAACATACAGGTGGGGATAAAAACCTTTGCTCCCCACCTTCCGTTTAAGACCCCAGATCTCAATGTTTAATCGGAGCATCTTGGCCATCCCGGTCATGCCTTTGGACCGAATGCACCCGTATCTTTCCCGAGTTTGTCAACAACATATTCAGAGATCCCTTAACCGCTTTGTCACTGTCTGATATAACCTGGTTTTCCCACCCAATCCGGAGTCCCACCATCCATGTGCGGCAGGTTTCTCAGCTTACGGGTAATGCCCTATCCCAACTAGAAAAGTCCCCATTTTACCAGAAAAGCCCCCCTATCTCAGCACATTATTTCGGACAAGGGGCGCAGATACCCCACTAAAGGGGGGCCGCGACCCGTCGGCCTCCCACCCTACAGAGGTTTCTGGGTTTTGCCCAAACTACAGGGATTCGTTGAAATTGAAGTCGGCATTTTTACCTTACCCGTCTTCCCGCCAGAACGGGGAAACCTTTTCTGGAAGTCGACCCCCTCATGGGGGGGGGGGCGTTCTTCCCAAAAGGGGCCCAAAAGGGAAGACCCTCACATGTGGGGGTTTTTCTAAATCTTTCCTCCAAAGAGAATTCTTCCATTGGGGACTGGAAAACGCCATCAAACTGGGCCTTGGAGGAAAGGGGCTCCTTGAGGGGGCTCCCACCCTTTAATAACAACCAAACCCCAAAAACCCCCGATACCTTCAAAGGGCCCAAAACAAACCCGGCCAACCCATTGGGCCCTCTTTTTTCCCTTTTTTTTCTAATTCATTTTTCCCTCGAGAAAAAAAAACGTCAAGGCAGATCCCTTTTCCTGTCTTCTACGGATAGGGGATGAACCAGCTCCTCGGCACATCATTCCTCCTTAAAGTCGACTCCGCTGCTCCCAAAGACCCGCGATCCCTCCGGGGAAACAACTGCCCCCATTACGGAAACAATACTAATATGGGGACTTGCTCTCGAGTTGGGCCCGATATCCGGGTGCAAAGTCTTGCCTCTGATCTCTCGTCTTTTTTTGGGGGACTGTCTTGTTTTAAAGACGTTTGTGAATTTTTGAATCTTTCACTCCGTGCCCGTAACAATTCTTGATCCAAGCCACAGGTCTGCTTCAGCCACTTCTATCCCCAAAAGCTTGACCCACGTGGCTATGGGGTTTATCACTGATTTCCCCCTTGTCTTTGGTCACGACCGTTCTCAAGATGTCCCACTTGTTCCTCTGCCAGTTCTAACCCCTCTCCTGTCTCGCCAGTCCTTCTTTCATATATTTTTCCCTATGCATGACTTCCTTGCATTTGTCTCGACCCCGGGGGCCAATTCTTTTGAGATTCGCCTCTCTCTGTTTTCCCCTACAGGGTAAATTGGGCTTTTCTTTGGGCCATCACCACAACGAATGGGGAAGTGGAGAGAGTCCAAACAGGCCCTGGCACACTTGCCTACTTTGTTTTTGCATTCAAAACGACTGGCAAAACCGTTTCCTTGGCAAGTTCTCAAACAATTCTTTGGGCTTGGAGTCTGCCTGCCTCCCCTTTTTCTTTGGCAGGTTTCCGCGTGGGGGATTTGTTTTCCGGACCTAATGGGCCCTCTCGTCAGACATACCCCTCTGCCAACTTGCTCGTATAAGACACAACAGACAAAAAGAAAGACCTTCCCAATCTTCTCCCCCGAGACAAACTGGTTTTTTCGGCCAATATATTCGCCCCAAATCCCCCGCTACAAACTGGGCCCCCCGTTTCCTAGGGCCATTCGAGGTGCTGAAACGCATCAACCCAGTGGCTTATAAGCTCTGTCTTCCACCCACGATGCGTGTTCCGAACTCCTTCCACGTCTCCCATCTGAAGCCAGAAGTCCTGAATCGTTTTTCCCGGAAGGTCGCTCCTCTGACTTCTGAGGCTGACGCCACCAATGTCTTTACTATAAAGGAGATTTTGGCCATGAAGAAGATCACGGTGAAGCGACATTTCCTCATTGACTGGAAGGGGTTTGGGCCGGAAGAAAGGTCCTGGGAGCCAGAAGACAACATTCTGGGCCATAGCTTACACCACAGATTCCTCCAGGCCTGAAAGAGGGGGAAGCCAAGGGTGGGGGGTGGAGGGGGGGTACTGTCACGGGTGCCCCTGTGACCCTCACTCCGGGTCGCAGGCGCATCCGTGTCCCACTGCCCAGTCTCTGCCTTACTTACCCAGCCGCACTCCTGCAGATGTCTCTCTCCCGCCGCGAGCGTGCCGGCACTGTTAAATTTAAAGGGCCAGCACACCGGTAATTTCCTATTGCTGGTCGCTGCCCCTATTTAAGCCTGCCCTTTCCTGATCTCCTTGCTGGATCTTTAGTGCTGTTAGCCTACTGAGAAAGCATTCCTCGAGTCTTGTTTATTATACCATGTACAGTACCATTTGCCTCTGTCCCTCGACCACGAACCATTTCTGCCTGTCCTGACCTTTCTGCCTGCCCCCGACTACGAGTTTGCCTTCCGATTTTGTACAGTGCTACACCTCGGCAGCCTCCGCAAGCAAGTCACGTCAGGGGTAGCGAGCTGGTAGACTCCCACCGCATCGTCCATCACACTTTGCGGCGGGCTCTGGTGAATACCGGGACCTACTTTGATTCCGCTCCATGCCGTGGTTTATACCACCGCTTGCGGTGGTCTAGAGGATCCACTGCCAAGTGTTACAACAAATTTATCTTGGTCTCATCAGAGCACAGGACATATTTCCAGTTATCCTTAGTTTGCTTGTCTTCAGCAAACTGTTTGCGGCCTTTCCTGTGCATCATCTTTAGAAGATGCTTCCTTCTGGGAGGACAGCCATGCAGACGATTTGATGCAGTGTGCGGAGTATTGTCTGAACACTGACAAGCTGACCCCCTTACCCTTGAAACCTCTGCAGAAATGCTGGCACCACTCATATGTTTATTTTGAAAAGACAATCTCTGGATATGATTCTGAGCACGTGCACTCAACTTCTTTGTCTTGTTAAACTGCTGTATGGTCTTGGCCACCGTGCTGCAGCTCTGTTTCGGGGTGTTACCAACTTCTTATAGCCTAGGCCATCTATATGTAAAGCAACAATTCTTTTTTTTTAAATCCTCAGGGAGTTCTTTTCCATCAAGTGCTATGTTGAATTTTCAGTGACCTGTATAAGAAAGTGTGAGAGCGATAACACCAAATTTAACAGACTTACACCCCATTCACACCTTGTAACACTAATGAGTCACATGACATTCTGGAGGGAAAATGGCAAATTGGGCCCAATTTGTCCATTTTCACGTAGGGGTGTACTCACTTATGTTACCAGAGGTTTAGACATTGATGGCTGTGTGTTGAGTTATTTTTAGGGCACACCAAATTTACACTGTTATACAGGCTGAATAATAAAATATTTACAAAAATATATATATTCTAGATTTTTTTTCCGTCACTCGTACAGTATACATTTTGTTCCCATCTTGTTTTATTAACATTTTTTATTTTATAAAATATTTAAATCCTGCACACGTGTAAAAGCACTAACCCCCATTATAGTATTTTTTTAAACATACACGTGTTCAAGAACAAAGACTAACACACCCCATAAATAATAAAATATCCCAATCCTCCCAGGGACACTACTCAGAAGAGGAGGCATATTTGGCCAGCGGATCAACGCTCGCCGACGCTGCAGAGATGATGATGTTTTGTGACCTTATTTTGCATATGGGCATAGTGAAGAAGCCAGTACTGGAATACTGACATTTTTAACAGTCCCCTTTCACCGCCTTTCCATGACCCCGAAATGCTTTGAAATGTTCCTAAAGTTTTTACATTAAGCTGATAATGTACAATGCCTGCCCCAGGGATGACACCACCCATGACCGTCTGTTCAAAGTTCCGCCTGTAATAGACCATTTCAGCGCCAAGTTTGCAGCGGTCTACACACCAGAAAAATACAAATGTGCAGACAAGTCACTTGTTCATTTCAAGGGCAGGCTTAAATTTTGCCAAAACCTGTCCAGTAAAAGAGAGCATTATGGGATCAAAATGTACAAACTGTACTAGAATACCTCCGGGTACAGTCACAGCTTTAGGATCTACAACGGAAAAGATAGCCACATAGAACACCCAGAATGCCACTACCCTTCAAAATTAGTGGAAAGACAGTGTGGGATTTGTTGCACCCACTACTAGACAAAGATTATCACCTGTATGTGGATAACTTTTATACCAGCATTTTACTTTTTAAGTCCCTTGGCTGCAGATGTATAGCAACCTGCAGCACAGCATGCAAATATAATTGGGGACTAACTAAACTCTTTGTTGCACAATTGCACTGAAGGTGTGAAAGCAGGGCTCAATCCAGTGTTGACATGCTTTTAGTCAACTATATGGACAAGAGGGATGTCATATATTGTCCACATGTCGCGGCACCAACACTACCCCTGCCCCTGTAGAAAGTACCAGTAAAGTCACCCACAAACCCAACTGTATTATGAATTATATGGGAAAGGTAGACTGTCAGATCAGTTGCTGAGGCTATACAGTGTCACACTTAAAACCAAAGTGTGATACAGAAAGCTGGCCGTGCAGATTGCGCCACACAATGCTTTCGTTCTTTACCATTGTACAGGCTAGGCGGAGACTTTTATTACCTGGCAAAGGACCCCAGCACTTCTGGGTCTGATGTCCCCCGAATTGTACCAGAGCAGCACTTCAAAAACGGTGCAAAGTGTTTTCTAAAGGGGGATCAGAAAAGACACAACTTATCAGTGTGAAACTTGACCTGAAAAGCCTGGCCACTGCATAAAAGAATGCTTTATATTGTATTACTCGTCCATGGGCTACTAGTTTTAGCATTCTTTTATACTTTTTGTATTTGCACCTTTCCCTGATGCACCAAACTTAAGCAGATTTTATTGTACAGTAACATGTCCGTTTGCATTTTTCGCCTTTTTGATGCACAATAATATCTGGGAATTAAATTTATGAAACACCTGTCAGGTTGAAACTTTTTACTTTCTAAAATGAGGTTACACTAGGGTGTTTCATAATTATAATATATTTATAATTATTATTATTATATATAATGTATAATATATTTTTTACATATACAGTATATATAATTATATTATAATTTCTAAATTTTCAAATCACAGCATGTGCATTTGTCAGCAAATGCTGTATATTTCACAAAATAGGCGCGCCGAGCACATAGCCGCTATGTCTTCTCTAAGGCGTATGAAAGGGGCCAGTTAAATTCTAGGGTGACATGTGGGGTGTCTCTAGAATGGGGAGACATGGCAGAAAAATTAGAGATCTAATTCTTCTTTAAGTACACGTCTTGGAGAGTTGTGTTTTCTAAAATGGGGTCACTTTTGAGTGTTTCATAATTATAGTTCAAATCACAGCATTGACATTTGTCAGCAAATGCTGTGTAATTCACCAAACTAGGTGTGCTGAGCACATGGCCGCTATGTTTTCTCTAAGGCATGTGAAAGGGGCCAGTTAAATAATAAGGTAACATGTGGGGTGTCTCTAGAATGAGGAGACATGGCAGAAAAGTTAGAAGTTTTTCACTTTTGTGCAAGGCAGGCCGATTTTACTTTGTAAAGGTGTGGCATGAACACAGGATAATTGTAATGTTCACCTTATACCTCCACATGCATAATTTATTTAAAAAAACACCCATGAAGTCAAAATAAAAGTCAAATAAAATAAATTTGTCAAGGGGTATAATTTCCAAAATGGGGTCACTTTTGGGGAATTTCCCCAGTTCTGCTACTTGGGGGACCCTGCTAATACAACATGAAGGCCGCCAACCATTAAAGCTTATTATGCACTACAAAATACAAATAGCGCTCCTTCCCATTACGTGGCCCAAATGCACTTTATGAACACATATGGGGTATTGCATTGGGAGAAATTGGGCAACAGGTTCTGGGGTGTTTTGTCTTGCATTCCTTGTGAAAATAAAAGATTTGTAATTTATTGAAAAAAAAAAAATTCATTTTCACAACCAGATTCTAACATTTTTTGTAAAAAGCCAGTGGGGTCGAAATGCACACTATACCCCAAAATGAATTACGTGAGGGGTTTAGTTTCCAAATGGGGTCCCTTTTGAAGGATTTCTTCTGTTCTGAAATTTGGGGGGTTCTGCACTCCCAAAGCCAAATAGCGCCCTTTCCTTCTGAATCCTGCTATGCTTCCAAAATGTACTTTATGACCACATATTGTGTATTGTCACACTTGGCAATACACCATATGTGGTCATAAAAATGTGGAACTAACTGCAATTTATTGAAAAAAAATTTAATTTTTCACCTTCATGGCCTATTTCTACAAAAATTTGTGAAACATATGTATATGAATTAGTTGAGGAGTATAGCTTGGGACTAAATGTGCAATTTCTTTAAAAAAAAATAAATAAACTTTTAATTTTCATAACTGGATTCTTAAAATTTCGTTAAAAAGCCTGTGCACACTATAGCTCTAGATGTATTAGTTGAGGGGTGTAGTTTCCAAAATGTGGTAACTTTTGGGGTATTTCCTCTGTTATGGAACTTGGGAGGCCTTGTTAATACAACACGAGGGCCTCTAACTGTTCCAGCTAATTCTGCACTCCAGGAGCCTATTAGCACTCCTTTCCTTCTGAGTCTCACCACAAATCTCAAATGTACTTTATGACTAAATAAAGTTATTGCCACACAGGAGAAAATGGGCAACAGGTTTTGAAGTACATTTACTTTTGCAATCTTTGAGAAAATGAAAAATTTGTGGTTAAAAGTTCAATTTATTGGAAAAAGTTTATTTTTCATTTTCACAGACTGATTCTAAATATTTCTGTGAAACACCTGTGGGGTCTATATGCTCACTACACACCTAAATGAATTCCTTGAGCCAAAGTGCTTGATTCTAGCACTGTATTTATGTAGTGACCTTGTGGAATTTTATTTGTGTATTAAAGGGGTTTTGCCAGGACGTGCCTTATCTGCTAAGAAGCAAATGTAAACAAGCCACAGAGCTGAGAGAGAGAGAGACAGACAGCCAGAGCACAGAGCTGCATAAGGGATCATGTGAAATGTTCACTCAAATAATCAAATTACAACTTGTGGATTCTGTATACAAAAGACAACACCTTTCTTCACAGCCTCTTGAAAGCTTCTTCATGTTCTCTGTCATCAGATAAAGCAGGGATCTACTCAGATAATCACACTACAACTAGTTGATTCTGTATACAAAAAACAACATATTTGTACCCGGTGCCTTGAAAGCTTCTACAGCTCAGTCTCATCAGATAAGAAGCTTTCTCTGCGCAAGCCCGGCCAGCAGCTTTTGTCAGGTCATATCTAATAGAAGCTTTGAAGTAACTAAGGGCAGGTAAGGCAGCCTGTAGCTCTCTCAGGCTGCAATTTTTGTAATAACATATATTTAGAAAAGTGATTAAATACCCATTTTGGAGGATCCCACGTCAACATTACATCGTGGCAAAACCCCTTTAAGCTTAGTGATGGAAGTAGATTTATGTACTGTGTGTGGTCTTAACACCATATTTATGTATTGATCGTGTTACTGTATGTGTGTACTGAGATTGATTCTGGTGCTATATTTATGCACTATTCTTACATCTGGTATAGTATTTTTAACTGTGCTTGGTTTTGATACTATATGCTGTATGTTGGTGCTGAGCTTAGTTGTGGCATTGTTTATGTACTAAGGTCAGTTCTGATACTCTATTTTAACTGCACATAATTGTGGTATTAAAGTCTCTGTATTTGCTGAGCCTAGTTCTGTTACTACATTTATAAACTGCACTTAGTTCTGGTACTGAATTTAATTTACTGAGCTTGGTTGAGTATTTATTTACTGTGCTGGTATTATATTTTTTATGCTTGGCTCTATTATAAGTGGGTTTAAATTACACAGAAGTCAGGACATGTTTTATTCCTTTAAATTTATATTTGTATAAAATGCTATGCATAGCGTTTATAATTTTTTTTTTATTTTGTGTCTTATCTGCATTGGCTGTGCTGCCATTGCCTGCCTTACAATGGCAGCAGGAATATTATTCTCAGTGGCCATTTTGGATTTTACTTTCTTTACAGGTTAAAGATGGGTTGCCTTAGAGACATATCCATACTACATAGTCGGTGCTATTAGTATAATAGTTAGGCACTTCACTAGCTAGTTTATGGATTAGTAGGCCTATAGAGAGCAGAATGAAGCAAAACAGAGGTTTTGAGTCAGCAGTATTGTGCAGACTTTAAGAGGCAGAGTCTGAACACTGTCAAAGGACAGGGTACAGAGAATGTCAAGAAACTTAAGTGCTGTTAAAGATTCCAGGCAACTGACATCTGTGAGGGTCATGGACATTCCTCTCTGTGGGAGTCCTTATTTTGGGTCAAAGAAACAGACCAAGTATGAGATGGTTTCCCTTTTTTTAAAGATATTTTATTGACACATATATCAAAGTTACATATGCAGTCAAACTTTACAGATGATTGTATGCGTCATTACATTTTGCATAAACATTCAAAATAAAGATCTATTGACAGTATTATTAGTAGTATTTGAATGCTGTCATTTTCTTTTAATCAAATTGAGAACAATAACTAAACAGAGAGCCAGGTTTGTGACCTCATCTACAATTATTCTGCCAGTGCACATCACCCAAGACTCCATGCCTACAAAGACTGATTTGTACCTGTCCCAATGTCCCTTTCAGAGCCTCAGTGAGGAACCATTTAGTGTAATGGAACTTGGAAACCAGCCTCTCAATCTCAGCTTGGGTGCTATCTATAAATAATCTCCCATTTTTTGAAAAATGTTTTTGCTTTGGTTTCCTTATGCCAATCAGTGTATATTTTGTCGGCAATCACCTACATGTTAGTTTGTGCAATGATCATATCATAAATTTGTATTTGGTTCATCACACTTTGGGCACACTGAGGGCCACATGTATGAAACGGTTTAGGTCTAAAACTCACTTTTTTTCCCCATAGGTTTCTATGGGCAAAAGAGTGAGTTTTAGACCTAAACCGTTTCATACATGTGGCCCTGTCAGTCTATCCGGGAGAGACGGTGAGGCTAGGATATTAAAGCCTAGATGGCTGAGTGAAAAATGTTAAATTATTTCTCATGCAATTTATCACTAACAATAAGCTTCCTTATCAAGCTCCATCCTTAAAGAATGATAGCAGTAATATCAGAAGTGTCTGCCCATCTGCTCCATTTCTCAAAACTAATGTCACTATCAGCTATTTTAAAAATAAAAAATATCTGACCAAAAACACAGTGTGAATACCACCGTTCTCAGATTTCAATATCATGCATTTATAAAATTATGTAATTATCCCATGGCCCCACATCTATCTAACAATCTGAGCCATTGCCATCTTGCAGCATCAAAAGCTTTTTCCATATCTAGTGATATGAGGCCTCTTGCTGTCGATTGCAGTCACCCACCAGGTTGTGTGTCAAGGGCGCCCAATACCCCCTTCAGATAGATATCTGCAGATCTCGCCTTGACAAACCCCACCTACAAGTGGCATATTAGGGACGGGAGACACAGCGCTAATCGGTTGGCCATTATTTTGGAGACTAACTTGATATCTTGATTTATAAGAGAGATTGGTCTATATGATTCTAGGTTAGTAACGCCCCTGCCTGGCTTTGGAAGAATTCTTATATGGCTAAATTTGCATCATCAGATATAATTTCTCCTGGTAACAAATCTTAGTAATATTGGGCTAACCTCGGTGAAATCTGTGTTTGTAAAGTTTTTTAAAACTCTGAAAAGTATTCATGTGGGCCCGGTGCTTTACCTACACTAAGGGATTGTATCGTCGCTTGCACTTCTTCAGTAGAAATTAGGTAATTGAATTGTTGCCTTTGTTCTTCAGATATCGCTGTTGAGGAATACATTCCCTGAATATTGATCATGATAAACGGACAAATAGATTTTTGTAGTACTTCTTAAAGAGGGTATTATTATCTTTAGGGTTAGAAATCAGATTTAATTCAAGCAATGCCAGTGACTGGTTTTTGGCCAATCTGGCTAACAGTTTCCCTGATTTGTTGCCAATGATCTGATTAAAATTTTGTCTAGTACATTTAGGGCGACGAACATAAATTCGCATGCGGTATTTTTTTGCCGTGTGTTGCGCCAAATAACTGCTGACACACTGTTCTATAGATGGCATGACACATTTCATTGCGCCTAGAATGCACCAAAGTTTGATGTGAAACTGCCATACAAAGTTTGGTGCATTACACTCTATGTACAAAAATGCATAACCCTTCCATTCATATTCTTGTATTATATACTCCTTTATATCTATTTAGAACTGGTGTGTCGGCGCCAAGTTAAAAAAATGCCGCATGTGAATTCATAGATGTCGGCCTTAGTTTCTCCTTTCATGCCAGACTTCCAACGGTTTTTTTATTCTTGCCACCTATTTAAATTTTCCATTGATGCATTTTATTTAAGGCACAGTATGCTTCACAGAGAGCAGGGCTAAATTATGTATATGACTTTTTATTAGATGAAAAACATGACTAATTAACCTTCCTCTAATGACTACCTTGGCTGTTTCCCATAGTAATCGAGGGTTCTCAACATACTTTGAGTTGTTGTTAATAAATTCCAACCACCATCCTTGCATCATTTCCTCGAAGGTATCATCTTGGGCTAATTAAGTTGGAAAGCGCCAAATAAAATCCTGCCCTGTAGGAAAAGTATCAGCTAAGTCTAAAAAAAATAGGCACATGGTTCGACTTGATGATCTCCTTAATGTCAGGAGAGAGGGTTTCCCAAAGCAGTAATTTTTGGCAGCAATCCGAGGCATAACTACAGGGGTCACAGCTGTCGCACTTGCGTCCAGGCCCCTGAGCCTGGGGGGCCCCACAGGCCACCCTCGCCACACTCCTGTAGCTGCTGTACATATCGCTGGGTCACAGAGTCCCAGCGATACGTAGCTTTGCTATAGGAGCGGCATGCATCTTATTGCTTCACTCACTGTGTCGGGAGACAGTCAGGATGGGGCCGCAAAGGCTGTCAGCATGCCAATAGTGTCAGTGAGGAGAGGAGGAGCAGGCACAGCTTTGGTATGAGGGGAAAAACAAGCCCGTGCTTGCTTCTCCTCTCTCATGTATATTTAGAGTCTGTATTGTTCGGTCTCTGTAACCCAGCAATACAGATTCACTATTGTTGGCGGCGCCAGTGGCGGAGCCTGAACAGGAGGAGGGACCAGACGGGCAGACGGGTTTGGGTCTGCCTGGAGCACATGAAGCCTTGGCAGCCCACCCACTGCCCATCAATACATGCAGCATGGGGGGGAGGAAAAGGAAGTGCTCATTGGAACTGATCTTCCCCATCCTGTAGCACACGTTTGGGCCAGGTACTACATTTATAGTATTACAAATGAGGCACTGGTTGTTACTTTTCAGGTATGAGACATTAGGTATTACCATCTGCCTCATATCTGAGAAGTAGGGATGAGCTCACACTGCCTTTCTGCATGCATTTGTGGTATTCGTTAGGGTCTTGGAATAAAAAGGAACCTCGAGGGATACTGTAACGCAACTGCGATGGCCTCATAGGGGTAAATCCAAAGCCAAGTGTGGACTATGTTTTGCATTTTTTGCTGGTGCATACGTTTATTTTGTGGGACACAATAGCATAGTTGACTGTGCTATCGAGTCCCTTAAAATAAACGTATGCACCAGCAAACAATACAAAACGCAGCCCACGCTCGCCTATGTTTCTCCATTTACCCCTATAAGGCGGCCCCAGCTATGTTACAGTATCCCTCAAGGTTCCTTTGTTTTCCTGAAACCCCAGTGGATACCACGAATATATGCAGAAACATCATCTGAACCCATCCTTACACGTACTGCCTCTCCTGAGAAGTAACACCTAGGGTGACATGTATGAAGGAAGGCGCTTCAAAGTGAATTGTTGAGTCTCGTTTTCAGTGTATAATGTGCCTGAATGTATGAAAGTGTTTTTTGTGCATTCATAAATGGTGTGTAAAGTTTGATGCGCCTCGCCTATGTGTTAGGCCAATTATGGAACTTAGGCGCATTAGTAATATAGATAGGTTGAAAGATAGGTTATAGATAGGTTGAAAATAAAAGAACAGTCATTAGAATAGCAGACTATGGTACTGATCTTGCTTGGTGGACCACAGGTTCCAGCAAGACCTGTGCTGTGCTGTGCTGGCTCTTGCTGTATGTAGAATAAGGGGTGAGAGCAGCAAAAATAAATTTCAAATTTAATGTAGTAAAAATGAAAAATTTTTAAAACTTGTTTTCGATTCTATTAAATTTAAATACATTTTATTGGAGATATTTTTATATTTTTGCGATATATATTTTTATATTAATTTTATATCTTAACTTTTTTATTAAATTTAAATAATTAAATTTTATATAGTTTGATAATTATCAGAATTTATATTATTGTACTGGTGTAAGTTGAGAAATAAGGGACATTTGTTGCCCTAATGGCAAATCTAGCTCCACTTCAAATCCTCAGGCTGAGGCAGACCACATTGAAATAGGTCTGCCTGTTCAAGTAAGGCCTCGTTCACACGGCTTATTTCAGAACGTATTTACATCGGATTGCCGATCGTAAATACGTTCTGAAATCAGTTAAAAATCAGTTGCAAATAAGTGCCACTAAGTGTGGCACATATTTGTAACTGATTTCCCGACGGATTCACCATCTCCAATCATTGTAGGTGGTGAATCCGTCCATAAATAATTGACATGCACATTGTTTTTCCATCCGGATTGCCGTCGTCAATCCGCGGCGGCAATCCGGCACGGAAATACGCGTCGTGTGAACGACGAGCCGTATTTTCTATTGAAATCAATAGAAAATAGGCTGTTACTTATTTCAGACTGATTTGCCGACGGATTGACGATCGTCAATCCGTCGGCAAATCCGCGGCGAAATAAGCCGTGTGAACGAGGCCTATTAATGAGCCTAGTTTTGCCGAACCACATTCATATATGTGTCTAATATTACGAGTGTGGTGCGACACCCATCCCAGAACGCCCCCTCATGTTAGGCGCATTAAAAAGTGTCGAGTCTTATGAACAATGCGCCTAACACCTTCATTAGGTGCATTAGACATCGTAGACGTCTCACTTAGGTACATTTTACGCCAGAAAAGGGTGAAAAACCCGATCATACATGTCTAACCTAGTCTAGTGCCTCATACCTGACAATTTCTGAGGTATGAGACACTAGATACTACTTCTGTGTTTTTACTTTTTATTAATGACATGCCTGCAGCCTATAAGCGTCCAGGCGGTGGTCGTTTATCTCTGCATGGATGTTCTGGGTTGTCCATGCTGAGAGCGCTGCTGTGCACTAACAGTGCAGCTGCGCAAGTCGAGAGCCGGCTATCAGCCATAGCTAACTCTCCACTGAAAAGGGATACTTTATTACCATCCCTGGCTTCCCAATCACTGTATATACAGCACTCAATGAGCACAGTATATACAGACAGGCAGGAAGCCCATGTCAGCTTCCTGTTCCCGGAGCTAGTGGTCACATGGCTGCCGGGACCCAGTGACTACCTGAGCTGTTTGGTCTTATCAGACCCAGACCCAGCATTTCTCTTGTAACTGGGTCTAATATACCAGCCCCAGTAACAGAGGATATTACCCCAAAACTGATATAAAAATGCCCTCCAGAGGTCTTTTTTTGGGGGCAAAGTATGTAAAACAAAGCAACAAAAACACACACAGGTAAATATTAATAAAATAAATATTAACAGCCTAATCTGTGACTTTTATCCCTGTCCTCTATGAATCTAAAACTTGATATCACATCACTTGATATATATATATATATCCGTGATGAAAAGATGACACAATAACACAACTTATTTTAGCACCACTTTTACTGTTAAAAATATTGGGGATTTCTCACTATAGACAATGATGGCATATCAATAGGATATGTTGTCAATGTCTGATAGGTCCAGGTCCCACCTCCTAAACATACCCTGAAACCTCTCCATTCTGAACGGGGGAGGGGAGCCCCTAACTGACATCTTGCACCTGGGCCCATGAGCCCTTAGCTACGCCCGTAGCAGCCCTGGTTCATTTTCTTTTTTATCCTGCCTTAGAAGAGCTATAACATTTTCTTTTCTGTCTACATAGTCATTCAAGGCCTTGTTTTTTACAGAACAAGTTATTCTTTTCAATAATACAATTTAATGTACCAAATAGTAGGAATCCCAAATATATATTTGTCAGGGGGGATGGAAAAAAAATCTTTGCTTTCTGGTTTTCCTTTTTTCAAAGCTCACAATACAGACTAAGTGACATATTAACTGTATACTGCAAGCAACGGGAATCTGATAAATTTTTGTTATACATTACTTACAAAAAAAAGTCTAATTAAATTTCTAACCATTGACAAACATGTTGGAGGGTTTGGTTTTTGCAGGGCAAATTGTGGGTTTTATTATTATCATTCTGGGGTACATAAAATGTATTACTAACTTTTGAGTCTATTTTTTGGGAATGCGGGGTGGCTAAAAAATTGAGGGTTTTTTGTATTTTTTACAGATTGGAATAAATACAGTTTAGTATTTTTATAAATAGGATCTTTAGTAATATGTTTATGTTTCTCCAATTTTTAGAATTACTTTTTAGTCCCTATAGAGCACTTGACCAATAGGGGATGTGATACTATACTACTATGCTACAATGCAATACTACTGTATTGCAGCATTTTGCACAAATTCCCTTATTTCTATTACACCTTGTCGGATTCTGTGTGTAATACGAATAGTAACATGCAGGCTTGAGGGAGCTTCTTTAGTCCCGCTACTACAATGCCAACTAATTGACACCCCGCAAAATACGTTGTTTGTGTGGATTGGGTGATGATGATGCGTAACCAAATTCAGAAGCCTATGTTTATTGCACTACGTTTCATAGAATTTTGCTCTCAATGACATGTGTCAGTGAAAAATTGTTGGACACATACATATATTGGGATGTGAGGCACTTGAAGGTTTGCCTTTGCCTTTTAAAGGGGTATTCCAATTTCATTGATTAGCTTTAACCCCTTAATGACCACCCGCCAACTTTTGACGGTGGGCGGTGCAGGTCGTTCGTCTGCAGCAACGTCTTTTGACGTCGCTGCAGACATTGGGGTTTGCGGTACCCAGCGCTGCAGCAGCGCTGGAAACAGGGCTACACTACACAGCCCTGTTCCCAGCGCAGCCTCTGCAAGCGCCGGAGAGCGTGGGAAACCTCCGCTCCCCTTTGCTTAACCCTTTGATTGCTGAGGTTCGTGACTGCAGCATAATCAAAGCTTTCCCCTGCCCTGTTGGGTGATCGGGACTCCCGGTGACCCGACAGAGCCCGGGGAATGGCTGCCCAGTCAGCTCTGGTGACCTAGAGTAGCCCCAGGACTGTCTGTGTAAGAAGCCAGCGATCTGGGCAGACTGTGTGCTGCCCTGATCGCTGCCTGTGTCAAACTGACACAGACTTTAATGTATTAGCATATATGAATATGCTAATACATTACTAAGTGTAAAAAAAATATTAGGTATAACCTGTAGAATTAATCTAACAAGTTATAAGTGTGAAATGTAAATGGTGTAAAGAAAAATTTAAAAAAAAAAAAAAATTGAAAAAGAATTCTGCAATAATTTATAAGTGAACTTAAACTATTCCTCCCAAATAAAACGAGGCCTCATACAACTGCTTCATTGAAAAAATAAAAAAGTTACGACTCTTGAAATGCAAGGAGGCAAAAACTAAAAAAAAAATGTGCTGGTCATTAACAATTGTTTGGCTTATGAGGTTAAACATTCAAGCAAGAGTAAATCTTGATAATTATCATATACATTGCCATTCTGATTTTGCTTTCCCTCAGAGCAGTTTTTATTCTGCTTCCTTATACAAGCTCTGCTCTAACAGGCTCTAGCAGCAGTGGCCAGGATGGTAATGTCACTCCCTGCTGTGTTGTATCAGCAGTAAAGGACCTTGTTTATGTTGCTTACTGACAAACATTAACCCTTTAGAAGCCTCTGAAGCCTTGTGCACTGTTGTTTAGAAACATCCATTAATGTCCCTCTCAGCTAGGAATAGCAGAGCTAATATGTCAATCACGGCTGTAGATCAGTCCATAGCCTGGAGTGAGAGCCTGAAGCTGGCTGCTCTGTGAAACAGCATGGTGAGAAAACCCATTTAAAGCATGTAGTACTTTGCAGTACTGCAAATGTGGGAAATCTTTATTAAAGCTAAGGAAATGTAGAATAAATCCTTTTAGTTAATGAAAGAGGAAAACTGCTGCACTCTCCTTTTATACTATTTCCATAAATCCCCTGTAGTTTTAGATTTTCCAGCTATAACTCACAATCGCATAACAAATGTAGCTGTGTTTATTTTACTTATGTCACTATAACTTGTGACATAGTGTAACAAATAATATTCCCAATAGCCAAATTCAAAGCCCAATTCAAAGCTATAAAATATATATTCACTTGAAAGATGTTACAGATGTATAGCAAAAAAAAAAAATGTCTGGTCACTTTAGCAAGTGCAGGATCCTTATTCCAGCAATAAAAGGTTTCAAGAATTTGGAATAAAATTGTGGATACAAAGAGATGTTCAAAGTATAGTACTTTACATATGGTGATTGTAAATGCACAAACTTTGGGACTGAGCTGTTATGTGGGTGATGTTGTACAGGGCTAATAGACTGGGGTGTAACTACAGGGGATGCAAGGCTAGCAGTCGCAATGTGGACCAGGATTATGAGGGCGCCCAAAAGCTCTTCTGTCACATAAGACATCAGTTTTATAACTGGCACATGGTAGGTTGGGGAGCTTTAAGTTACGCCTCTGCTCATAAATATATAAAGGCAAATAAATGTATGACTGAATTCACACACAAATAAAATTAGAAAAATAGAAAGAAACGAGAATTTCAAATTAAGAACAGTTTGTTTTTATTTATTCCATAAACAATATACCAAAACTCAGCATGTTAACAATGTGACATTTTCACCATACAGGATCAATCACAAATATTGAAAAAACTTTGCAACAAGAACAACAAAACCTCAAATCTTACAAGAATAATTTACAAGCGAATCTATAAAACAGCAAAGAGCTCACAAAATTCTCAATGAATCTTTACACGAAATCACTACACTCTTTCACAATATTTGTTTTATTACAAAATTTCCAACAAAATTTACTTTTTTTCTTTGTATTTTGGTTTTTAAAACCAGGAACCTTTAAATATACATCCTTTTAGTGACACCCCAGGGTGCCAGAAAAGGAATACCCACACATACAGACACTTCACAGCACTTCTCTAAGAAAAATATACACTTACAAAATATATTACAAATTGGCACACTTAAAAATATACAAGTTTTTTTTGTAGGCGTCTTCGAGTGATCCCTTAAAGAATTATACTTCGATTGATTCTACAGATATTAATAAAGCTTATTCTAAAAGAAAGGCAAACCAAAAACATTAACATTGCAGAAGTTTATCTTAAAACAAAACATCTGTTGTTACATTCATATAATGGGGCCTGCATTAGTTTATGTAATACTGAAGGAGAGTACTGCAAACCAAATATCATCATTAGCACCTTGAAACCCCTTATTTTATTCATTATTTTTTTTATAAATTTTTTACATTTTTATATTTTTTGCTGGGAGGTTGTGAGAAATAATGTAGTACAAACCTCTCCAGGACTGCACAGCTTAAACAATAATAGTAACAACTCTTAAAGGTGCATGCAATGATAAGAAACAAAAATGAGAAGGAATACATTCAAATTTCTGTAGTCAAAAGAAGCAGACTACAGAAGGCCAATGGAATACCAAACATGGCATAGAGGTTTCTATGGTATGTGGGTGTATTTCAGATTTCAGGGTGACATTTGCATTAGTTGTGGAGGTCACACTGTTGGTCATAGCATTTGTGTAGGAAAAGGGGACAACAAAGTGTCTCGGAAATAATATGGGTTTCCAGCTCAAAATTAAAAAAAGAAACTTGGTTGATATGGGAAGAAAATACTTTATCCATACATTTCTGAGAGTCGGGGAACTGTAAGGGAACGGTAGGTTTTTCACAGTAGAATGGATGAGTGGTTACCAAAGGTGCCAGTAAAATGTCAGATTTGGTCGTGTGGCTCATCTGTCATCTGGTGCCACCAGCTGGTAGGAATAAATTATATTTGTGTCTGCTGTCTTATTAGGTCCAGCAACAAATACATTGTAATTGTAATCCAGATTCAGTAACTTAAACTTGATATAGTTTGAGAAACCGCTTGAAAGCATTTACAATTATTTGATACATTTTTTTTAACTACGCCTAGAATCCAAATGAAACCCTTTCCATTACAGGTTTTCAATATACGTACTCCAAAGCAGTCACAAATTTGTATCTTTGTTGTGTTTTTTCCATTTAATGGGGTTGTCCACATCTCCTTTTTATTGGCCAGTATGAAGCTGAAAAAAGTAAAATAAAAACAAGGCTGTAAACGATGATGTCGGGCAAAGTCAAATGTAAGACAACGGAAGACCAGTGCAGAGGCCTGCGGACGTGTTTCTGGAACCAATGGCAGCTCATGGATGAGTATTGTTTTTTTTAAATTCTTTTTCTGCCCCAGATATAAACTGGCCATTAAAAAAGGGGACGTGGCCAAACGCTTTCACTTCACCTAACATTGACCCGCAGCTTCTAAATATGCAGACCTGCTTGTATGATAAAATTACCGAGTTCCATGTGTTTATTTGATAAACTGCAATACTGTATTACCCAATGGGCCTCACTTATTGAAGCTGTCTAATAGTAGGATTTGAAAAACGTCTATAAAGCGACTGTCAACCTTTTACATTGATTTTAATAGAAAATCTGCACAGCAGTCCACACTGCACAGATTTTCTGCCAGACGGTTTTTGACACCACCAGCATTCCTAAAAACTTAGAACATGTTAATTTTTCCACCTGGTTTTCGGGCAGAAGATGAACTTGTGGGTGTTAAGGGGGACGGTCCAATCTGCAAACCGCGGGCAGAACCACCCCTACCTGCAAAAAAAAAAAAAAAAAGACAAAATATCGGTTTGGTCTTTGCCGTGTGAATACACCCTTACTGTTAGACAGTTTTGATAAATGAGGCCCACTTTAGATCATTTGATCCCCTCTGTGTAGGTTTCTGTTATTGTCTACAGCAATATTTGTGCTGTTAAAAATTCCGAAACTCCCAAGGGACTCAGTAAAGTCAATGGGGTCTGTCAGGAGTTGCTGTTGAAAACAGATCCTGCTACCTGTGCTTGCCCTGTTATAGAAGAACCAAAGGAACACAGCCTGAGCTAAGTATCTCCTCACAAGTTCACACTTTAAAGTGTTTTTCCTAAACTTTTAAACACTTCCCTACCCTCCTCCCATTGGGCTAAAATAGAAAATTGATCAATACTTACCTCTCGCATCAGCATCGTTCCAGAGCTCCAGTGTTCCCACTGTCCCTTACTGATGATGTCACATTCATGGATCACATGTTGTTGCAGCCAATCACTGACCTCTCTACATGCAGGCATGTGAGTACTGAGGCCAGAGATTGGTTGCAGCATCACGTGATCCATGAACAAGATGTCATCATTGAGGTACTTGGATGGGGACACCGGAGCTCTGGCTACGCTGGAATGGTGATGATGAGAGAGATAAGTATGGGTTAATTTTCTATTTTAGCACAGTGAATGGTGGTAGGGAATTTTTTTAAGATTTTGAAAAATCCCTTTAAGTGTACGTTTAAACAGGTCAGAATAAAATCTGCAAGCAAAAATCTGCACCAACTGGTGTGGTTTATTGCAAGAGTAAAATCCACAAAAAAAAATCCGTACTAAATGGTGTGAATTTTTGCATGTGGACCCAATCTGTAGCAGACCCACCCTGTCTGCAAGTACTCTAAGGGTATGTTCACACAGCATTGTATTTAACAGTGTTCAAGAGTGATTACATTGATTTCAATGTAAAATATGTATCATCGGTCAGACTATGCGTTTGTTACATACGAATTTGCATTGCGTAATATGGATGCGTTCAAAGAATCGACATGTCAATTCTTGATCCCTTTTCACGCATTGAAAAGCCCATGGAAACAATATGAATAAGTTTTTGCAGTCCAGAAAACATATCCAAAAATATACCACACTTTGTGGTTTGTTTTTGGATGCGTTTAACACAGTACGTTTTACGTAATGCAAAGACTTATCCAAGAAGCCGTGTGAACATATCCTAAAAGACAGCGAGTGAAATTAAGCTGATGGTAAATGTAAAGCTGCTGCAATAGGAGATACTGCATTGTGACATCTAAGTAGGATCTAAGAGTTAAAGGGGTTGTCTCACTACAAGGATTGCTTTTTATGTTCAAGATCTTGCAAAAACTTTGCAACATATGTCCATTAACAGTGTCCTACCTATTCCTAGATATCCCCTCTTGTATGGGCTGCATCAGCTCCTCAGGTCGCTATAGCTACAGACTTGGGGCGACATGTCCCAACACACCAACGCTAGTTTTTTGGTCTATTTTGCGGCAAAACCACTTTTGACGCCATATTCTCAATGTAAATGAACTGTCGTACACCAAAACTAGGCGCATTATACGCCGGGCACGACACATTGTAATGCGCCTAAAAATGATATGCTGTGCGCTCCATAACGAAATGTGTCTATTGAGGTGCATTACATGTACTAGTAGTGATACGCTACTTGCCTCCGTTGCGCAATGCGCCTCGAGAAGCGCATTACATACACTACCAATGATACGATATGCGCCGCAATTTGCGCAATGTGCCTTTTTAGGCACATTAAGTTACCTGACGCCAGATTTTTGAGAGGATCGGACTTTCTGGTGCACTTTATGCTAATTTAGTGCACCTAAAAACTGCCGTGGCGCCACCAATTTTTGGACATGTCTCTTCTGGTGTCCTCATCAGTTCTTTCCTACAGGCCAGTATTAGCCAGTTAAGTCAGTAAACCTGCCCCTGAATTCAAAAATGAAACCAAGAAAACAGGACTGAAGTAAGATGAATCAATGTAGTGAGACAACCCCTTTAATTAAATATACCCTCCCCTTCTATAGAAGCTTGCTACTCAGTAGTGGTACATACAACTACATACAACCTGTATTTTAAAAAATAGTCTGAGTTTGTAGTCATTTAGCTGTAGACATAGTTAAACACTAAGGCTATGTACACATGGCTTATACACGGCGTAATTGCGGGGATGGATTGCGCCCGCAATTACGCTGTGTGCCGTGGGGCGGCGGCAGCTCGCCGGCCCCATAGACATTCATTATCCACGGCGCGTATCCCGCCGGGATAATTGACATGTCACTCTCTCCCCCCGTCGTGTAATACGGCGAGCGGGGAGAGGGGACGTAATCCATAGTTCTCTGAGAACTGTGGATTACCGTAATGACTGGGACAGATTTCAGCCGTATTTCGCGCAGTACGGCGCAAAATACGGAACAAAATCCATCCCAAAATAAGCCGTGTGTACATAGCCTAAGGGCCACATGTATCAAAACTGTCTAGGTCTAAAATTCACTTTGTTGCCCATAGCAACCAATCAGCGTGTCCCTTTCATTCTTCCAGAGCACTATATGAAATGAAAGGAGAGCTCTGATTGGTTGCTATGGGCAACAAAGAGTTTTAGACCTAGACAGTTTTCATACATGGCCCTAAATTACTGAACCCAAGGGCTGCTCATGTTTTCCACCACTCTCATATAAACAAATATATACACTTACAAGTAGACGTCGCCTTTGCTCGCCCCTGATATGCTCTTATGGCACCCTATATTGGCATCAGTGTTTAACAGCCTTTAAGGTGCTTGTAGCTTTATGCAGCATGTGGTTCTTCAGTTACCAATAGACTATAAGGAAATCTGAATTTTGGATTCCAAATACTTCAAGCTGTTCTTTAGATAACTCTTATTCAACCCAACCCTATTTACAGCTCTGATTGCAGTAAATAAGCCATCTGTTGTATGTGTCTATCGCTCATGCATTGTGTTTCTGAAGTCAAAGCATTTTACTTACAAACTTGTATCGGTCGTCTAATGCCTCATAGACATGGCAGAGCAGGGCGCACAGAGCCTAAAGTTGGCACATGGACATCCTGCTGCACTTTACTATAGAGACATAGGCATTCCTTGTGCAGCCGTATTATATGCTATGAAGATGTTCTAGAAACATTGGTCCTCATTCATTAAGACTGTCTAGTATTAAGATGGTCTGTGTTGCCCATATGAACCAATCAGAGCTCAACTTTGATTTTTTCAGAGCAGTTTTTGGTTGTTATGGGCAATACAGACAGTTCAGTGTTAGTGACCCATTGGTTCTAGGAAGAATCTCCTTAATATGGCAGGCATCTGATGCACTATTACAGAGGGCCACATAGACAACCCATAGACTAGCATGCGTGTTCCATCACAGCTCTTTACAACTTGCAGCTTGTACAATACAGAGCTTTAAAGGGGCTGCCTGTTTTTTTTAAAACACTTTATTGGGTTTTGGAGGGGATAAGACTGCTGAGGCCTATGAACACCTGCAGGGTCACATGAGCAGCGTGAGTGGAGCTCAGGGCTGGTGTAGAGACGGTTGGGAAGGTAAGTTTTTTTACTTTTGTCACTCATCCCACTCTCCTCCGCCACAGTAAAGTGTTTTTTTATTTTTTAAACTGGACAACCCCTTTAATATGGCTACGTGCATGATATCTAGTGCTACAGATTAGCAGGTAGGTTGATACTAGCATAAGTGGACAGGAATCAGTGACAGACCATAATGTGCATATGCAGCCATTATGTTCCCCATTGTCTATATAAACCTTGCTTTTCTGCCAATGTGAAAATGAGAAACCAAAATTGTCAGCAAAATATGAAAAAAGAAGAAATTCAAAAACAGATGTCATAAAAACACCAAAGTACAACTCCAGTCTCCAGAAGTAGCCATTTTCCTATATTTACCACAATTTGGGGTATTCCCATCTTATATAGACAAAGCATATCAGCTCGAAACGGAGCCACATTACAGTTTCCCCGCACAACGGGTTGGCCAGACGCTGCTGCGCAAGCAAAAACTGTAAAGTGGCCGCAGTGCCCTTCTTTCTTAGCATTGATTATGGTTGGAAACTTACCATCAAATAGTGATTGCATATTCTAGCAATATGTCATCACTTTAGGAGTTACAAATGCAGAATACCAAAAAAATAATAGAGGTAAAAGAGGAACAAGGTTGTTTACTTAAAATTTCAAATTGTCAACATAATGAATGTTTTTTTTTTTGCCTTCACCAGCAAGGCTTACATTTGTGAATTTACTTCTTAATTGAAAATTAAATCAAAGTCTATTTAGCATGTATGATCCTAATACTGTATGGTATGTCTAACTGGAAACATCTCTACTGATTTCTCCTCTTTAACACATATGCTACATCTTTATTGGCTTCGACTTGAATCACTTTTCATGTTATGCTTAAAGTGAACCTGTCACATAGTTTCAGCTGTTCTATCTGAGAGCAGGATGTGATAGATGGAGAAAGGCTGTGCTCTGTGATATATAGGGTTAAATGACAGAGGGAGAGAAGCTGAGTTCTGTGATATATATGGTTATATGATAGAGGAGAAGAGCTGAGCTCTGTGATATATAGGGTTATTTGATAGAGGAGAGAAGCTGAGCTCTGGGATACATAGGGTTATATGATAGAGGAGAGAAGCTTAGTTCTGTTATATATATGGTTATATGATAGAGGAGAAGAGCTGAGCTCTGTGATATATAGGGTTATTTGATAGAGGAGAGAAGCTGAGCTCTGGGATACATAGGGTTATATGATAGAAGAGAGAAGCTGAGTTCTGTGATATATATGGTTATATGATAGAGGGAGAGAAACTGAGCTCTGTGATACATAGAGTTATATGATAGAGGAGAGAAGCTGAGTTCTGTGATATATAGGGTTATATGATAGAGGGAGAGGAGCTGAGCTCTGTGATATATAGGGTTATATGATAGAGGAGAGAAGCTGAGCTCTGTGATATATAGGGTTATATGATAGAGGGAGAGTAGCTGATCTCTTTGATATATATGGTTATATGATAGAGAAGCTCAGCTTCTCTCTGCTATCATATAACCCTATATATCACATAGCTCAGCTTCTCTCCCTCTATCATATAACCCTATATATCACAGAGCTCAGTTTCTCTCCCTCTATCATATAACCATATATATCACAGAACTCAGCTTCTCACCTCAATCATATAACTCTATGTATCACAGAGCTCAGCTTCTCTCCCTCTATCATATAACCCTATATATCACAGAGCGCAGCTTCTCTCCCTCTATCATATAACCCTATATATCTCAGAGCTCAGCTTCTTTCCCTTTATCATGCCCTGCTCTCAGATAGGAAAGTAAAAATCACCTGTCAGGTTCCCTTTAAACTGAAATATCTTGTGTGAACTACGTAAACTATAGTGCGGTATGTATGTGGAGCGGTATGTATGTGGAGCAATATGTATGTGGAGCGGTAAGCTAGGCTTGTTTTATGTTTTCTAGACCTTTTAGATCAAATGCTTTAGAATCCTTTCCCCTTTTTCAGTACTTTGTACAGCATTGAAAGCCTTACGTCTATATTTTTACTTCATGCCCAAGTATAATGTGAAAGTAACAATATAATGTAAATGTGTTTAATATGTTAGATAGAATAACATATAACAGGGCTATGTGTGTTAGTAGTGGTTTAATTAGCCTTCTACTACTGTAGTACTTGTTATTGGCCTGTAGGTGTCACTAACGCCCTCTGACATTGTATTATGTGCAAACAAGGCATGAAACAGCCTCAGCATGGCAGAGGCTTCTACTGCTACTACACTACTGCATGATTAACATGAACAATCCAAATTTGTTATTCTGTATTCTTCATTGTACAACTGAAAACTGTGTGCTAACAAATGCAGCATAGAGGACAGGGATTAAAGGGGTTATCTGGGACCTTAAAATTGATACCTATACTTAGAACAACTCAATATTAGATTGATAGACCGTGGTTGATCAACTGTTTGAAAGGTCCATGGCGCTCACAAAAGGATTTTAGTAGCAGCTTTGCTTAGTATTAGGGTAAATTCAACTGGAGCGAATCTGCTGTAAATCCATATTCGAGAATACACACTAATTAGTGCAAATTTTACGATTTATTGTGGATTTTGCCACTGATTGGTTAAGACAGTGTTCCCCAACTCCAGTCCTCAAGGCCCACCAACAGGTCATATTTTCAGGATATCCCACAGAATGCACTGACAGTAATGATATCACCTGTGCAGAATGCACTGACAATAATTCTATCACCTGTGCAGAATGCACTGACAGTAATGATATCACCTGTGCAGAATGCACTGACAATAATGATATCACCTGTGCAGAATGCACTGACAATAATGATATCACCTGTGCAGAATGCACTGACAGTAATGATATCACCTGTACAGAATGCACTGACAGTAATGATATCCCCTGTGTAGAATGCACTGATAATAATGATATCACCTGTGCAGAATGTACTGACAATAATGATATCACCTGCGCAGAGTGCACTGACAATGATATCACCTGTGCAGAATGCACTGACAATAATGATATCACCTGTGCAAAATGCACTGACAGTAATGATATCACCTGTGCAGACTGCACTGACAATAATGCTATCACCTGTGCAGAATGCACTGACAATAATGCTATCACCTGTGCAGAATGCACTGACCGTAATGATATCACCTGTGCAGAATGCACTGACTATCATTATATCACCTGTGCAGAATGCACTGACAATGATATCACCTGTGCAGAATGCACTGACAATAATGATATCACCTGTGCAGAATGCACTGACAGTAGATATCACCTGTGCAGAATGCACTGACAATGATATCACCTGTGCAGAATGCACTGACAATAATGATATCACCTGTGCAGAATGCACTGACAGTAATGATATCACATGTGCAGAATGCACTGACAGTAATGATATCACCTGTACAGAATGCACTGACAGTAATGATATCACCTGTGCAGAGTGCACTGACAATAATGATATCACCTGTACAGAATGCACTGACAGTCATGATATCACCTGTACAGAATGCACTGACAGTAATGCTATCACCTGTGCAGAATGCACTGACAATAATGATATCACCTGTGCAGAATGCACTGACAATAATGATATCACCTGTGCAGAATGCACTGACAGTAATGCTATCACCTGTGCAGAATGCACTGACAATAATGATATCACCTGTACAGAATGCACTGACCCTAATGATATCTCCTGTGCAGACTGCACTGACAGTAATGATATCACCTGTACAGAATGCACTGACAATAATGATATCACCTGTACAGAATGCACTGACAATAATATCACCTGTGCAGAATGCACTGACAGTAATAATATCACCTGTGCAGAATGCACTGACAATAATGATATCACCTGTGCAGAATGCACTGACAGTAATGATATCACCTGTGCAGAATGCACTGACAGTAATGATATCACCTGTGCAGAATGCACTGACAATAATGATATCACCTGTACAGAATGCACTGACAATAATGATATCACCTGTGCAGAATGCACTGACAGTAATGATATCACCTGTACAGAATGCACTGACAATAATGATATCACCTGTACAGAATGCACTGACAATAATGATATCACCTGTGCAGAATGCACTGACAGTAATGATATCACCTGTGCAGAATGTACTGACAGTAATGATATCACCTGTACAGAATGCACTGACAGTAATGATATCACCTGTACAGAATGATATCACCTGTGCAGAATGCACTGACAGTAATGATATCACCTGTGCAGAATGAACTGACAATAATATCACTTGTACAGAATGCACTGACCGTAATGATATCACCTGTACAGAATGCACTGACCATAATGACTTCACCTGTGCAATGCTAAGGAAAGCCAGAAAACATGACCTGTTGGTGGGCCTTGAGGACTGGAGTTGAGAACCCATGGGTTAAAGATATTTGCTTGCAGATTTACAATATAAAAGTTGTGGATTTGATCCCTGCAGTAAATCCACTCTATTTGAACACATCCTTAAGTTGGGTTTATTTTTTTGACGCTTATTTTGATGCATAAAATGTACATTTTACACGTGCTTAATGCACCAACATACCTATCATAAAAAGCATCAATAGAGTCCCATTGTTTTATATAGAGACAGCTGCTATGGTCTTTAAAGCATCATTTCATGTGTTATGCAACATGCAAAAAAAAACTCTGGAGCATCAATTCTTTGTGTATAAAACGTGTTTCATGGGCAAAATTTTACAATGAAAAGTCAATGGGGATTTTTAAAAAAGGCACCAAATTTCGCATGTGTTTTGGTTTAACGCTTATTTTAGTACATATTTTGACACATAATGCATCAAATGCAATGAAGTCCCCTGTAGTGAAAATCACATAAATGTGCCCAAAATGCACCAAAAGACACATGAAATGAAGAAAAAGTGCATAAAAACGCATTCTTCTCCAATAAAACTCCAGATTCTAGGCAGTGTTAACATAGCTTTAAAGCTCGGTCCCATGGGACAAACCTGTAGTGAGCTGTATCAGCAGACTGTGTCTCGCAAACAACAAAAGGGACATGGTGCTATTCGGAGCACTGAATTCCCCTAAACAGCTGTTCAACAGGGGTGCCTAATACTGATGGCCTATCATAAGCTAAACATTTTAAAGTCCCAGATAACGTATTCTTCACATCTACGACAGAAGTTTTGTTCAAAACCTCAGTTGCAAATTCAATCAGTAATGATGGAAGAAACAGTGCAGCAACAGTGGAAACCTGATGGACCCCATTGTAGTCGATCGGTTCTGCCAGGTGCTCTTGGTGTTGCAAAACGGGTCCCGTCCCAACTCTGAGATGGAGGTTTTGAACTAAACCCCTGAAGCAACTGAGAACAGTATGAAAATAGGGTGACTAATTAAAAAGTAGGCAAATGACTGTGTCTATGATACAAGATTTTTAAAGGCTTTTTACCAATATATAAAAAGTATATAAAACATGTTTTCGTAAGATACTATGGTAAAAATACATTGGAAGGTTCTCCCTTTCTTTTATGCAGCTGACACAACTGTGATGTCATTGTACATAAGGGTTTCGATATAATTATGGAAAAAAGAGTAAAGGCGGATCCTGGTGAACGGATTTGGCGGACATCTTTGGATAATGTCATAAAAAGGTCAGAGTGCATTATAAGTGATATGTAGACACATGGTGGAAAATTATTTTCCCAAATTTTTGCTTCTACACTGGTTACACAGAAGTCTGAAGATAAGTAGCTCTATACACCTCTGTGTCTATAAATCCAACCTGTCTTACCCAGAGTCCACATCTAGCTAGAATCATACTAGATGCTTAACATTGGCACTATACACTCACACTATACGCTTTCAATGGTGCAAACATCATCATCATTGTCTACTTCAGTAATGGATGTGTATATTTAAAAAGGGACATAAACATCTTGTATTAGGAGCCAACAATACAAATAACATACATGTAAACTGTTACTGTGTATAGTAGATCTACATAGAAGGACATCTTTTCCACATTGCACAAATGCCCTGGTATGTATATTGCATTGAAAGATAATAGCCTATGTATATCTTCGTAATGAGGCGGATAAATGTATTCTAGCTTTTCAAGCGCTCTCAGAGTTTACTCATAGAATGCTCACTGTGGCACCTTCAGAACTTTCCAAAATATGTTCATTAAAGATATGACAAGGTAGTATAGGATTTAAAGTCATAGGCATCAGTAAACCAAACTTCAGCAGCATTTTTACATGGCTCAAAAACAGTTTTATAGACTCTTGAAGACATGTCCGTCTTGTGGGTGTCTTAGGTCTGATGCACATTGCAAGCACGGAGTCAGTATACAGAGCTGTAGGCTCCTTCGTTTGGCACTGTATGATGGAGATATTCTACCCTACAAACAATACTTCTAGTGGAGAGTACCTCCGTAATATTGCACCCAAGGGAATATTCCTTCTGTTGGATACATATGTAATGTGATCAAAAGAAAACTCTGTATACATCAGTATAAAATCAGAAGGTACATTAGAACCCTATAGAAGCCTGTAATACTCTTGTGCCAAGCTGTACCACAGTTATGTGGATGAGCCTTAAAGCCAGGTTCACATCTGTGTCAGAGGTTCTGTTCGGAGACTCAAAGGTTGCATGGATCTGTTTCACGATGGACACCGATGGCTCCTGACAGATTTCAATAACTAGAATTGGGTCTGTCGGGCTTCTGTCTTGAAGTATATCATTTTAATTGAAAAATAGAGTGGTGCCAGCTGCGCACTTTTTTTCAGCATTTTTTATGAAATATGCAATGGAAGCTCCAAACAGAACCTCCGATGCAGATGTGAACCAGGCCTAATAGCAAGTCTTTCGTGGTTGAAATACATTAATCTCTGGTTGAACTTTGATTTTTATAGTGCAGAACTGAATAGACTTGTTGTGACCAGCCGCCCATGTCTCTAGCTTCAGTTTGACCATGGCTTACTGTCTCTTTATCCTTTAAAAGGGTTGTCCATTAGCTTAAAAAAGTACAAGCTGGTTGGGACGGCTTAAAAAAGAGAAAAAAAACTTTAACTCAACTCTCAAGCCAAGTCTATTCCACTGCTCCTGGCAATTGATGTCACATGACACTGCAGCCAATCACTGGTCTCAGCTGTCACATGCCATTTATAAAGGCAGAGACCACAAAGGCCAGTGATTGGCTGCAGTGTCACATGATCGATGAACGTAACATCATTGATGGGGAGTACTGGTGGCACTGGAACAGAGCAGGCTTGACAGTAGAGTTAAGTTTTTTTTTCTTCTTTTTTTTTAAACCCTTTCCAACCAGTTTAAGTTAATGGACAGCCCTTTAACTGCCCATCCAGGTGGATCTATTCCTTTGGAAAAAATAGGACATAATGACTGTTTTTGTGTTAGTTTGTTAGAGTTTAAAGGGAAAGTATCACCAATATTTTTTATATTAATTATAATCAGATAATGATACATATTTTTTCTTCTGAGTCTAGGTTTTTAAATTCTGTTTTCTGTACGTGATTATGGGGTAGCCATCTTGTCTGAGTGGCTTTTAACAGCATTTAGGCCATGTCTACACAGCACTGGTTTTTGGTCGAATTTCTAAGCGGATTCAGTATTCAGAATCTGAAAAAATCCAACTGTAAACCAGTAGATCAATAGAAAATACGAGCTGTAATCTACACAGCTCAGATTTTCTATTGTCAGATTTCTAAACCGCCGGTTTATAGAACATGTTCTAGAATCTGCCGTATCACGCCGGATTCTAGTACAGTTCAATGTAGAAGGGCTGGCCGAAATCGTGGTACGGAGATGTTAAAATACTGTCATATTTCCAACAGCATTTTAACATTGCCGTGTAGACATAACCTTAGAGATATGCTTTACAGCAGTTTTATGGACTTAGTAGCCTGTGAACGGGAGCTGACTCACAGACTTCTATGGGAGAGTTTTCTAGGCATGCTCTGTGACCTGGGAAGAAGTGAATGATGGATACTGTGTTATCTATACACATTGGTGTCACCTTTCAGTGTAATCCTGCCTGTGTAGATAATGAGAAGACTGTTGAGAAGTGATCACTACAGAACAGGAGTTGTCAGCAAGTTATTAGGCTCAGTAGACAAAGTGCAAACTCCAGTATTTCAGTTTTTTTAAATGTAGACACATAGAAAATGTAAAAAAAAATCACCAAAAATTCTTAAAAAATATATTGAACATAAAAACACAAAAGGTCATTTTCTGATAACTCATTTCCCATTAATCCTATACAGGATGTAAAAGCGCTGGTCGGTATAATGGCAGAATGTTTTTTGCTTATCTCCCTCAAAATTGTCATCACAAAAATTGGATGCACAAATACCTTTGATATGGTGTAAATATGTATACCTAAAGCTATCAGCAGCTGAAGTTATAGATCACCTGTGAGAAGAGAAAAGAGTCCCCTGCCTGAGTCTGCATGACAGCATCTATCACAAATACTGGTTACAAATTTAAGAGACTAGTTAGCCAAGGTTCACATCTGCGTTGGAGGTTCTGTTAGAAGACTTTGTTGCAGAACCTATGAAAAATGATGGAAAAATATTGCAGCATGCAACACTATTTTTTCCATTAAAATGATGAACACCAATGAGATCCATTGGGCACTGTTGGTCTCCGTCATCTCATGGATCCAATGCCGCCTCTGCGCTGGAGGCTCTAAACCAGTGTTTCTCAACTCCGGTCCTCAGGGCCCACCAACAGGTCATGTTTTCAGGATTTCCTTAGCATTGCACAGGTGATATCATTATTGTCAGTGCATTCTGCACAGGTGATATCATTACTGTCAGCACATTCTGCACAGGTGATAGCATTACTGTCAGTGCATTCTGTACAGGTGATATCATTACTGTCAGTGCATTCTGCACAGGTGATATCATTACTGTCAGTGCATTCTGCACAGGTGATATCATTACTGTCAGTGCATTCTGCACAGGTGATATCATTACTGTCAGTGCATTATGCACAGGTGATATCATTACTGTCAGTGCATTCTGTACAGGTGATATCATTATTGTCAGTGCATTCTGCACAGGTGATATCATTATTGTCAGTGCATTCTGCACAGGTGATATCATTATGGTCAGTGCATTCTGCACAGGTGATATCATTACTGTCAGTGCATTCTGCACAGGTGATATCATTACTGTCAGTGCATTCTGCACAGGTGATATCATTATTGTCAGTGCATTATGCACAGGTGATATCATTATTGTCAGTGCATTCTGTGGGAGATCCTGAAAACATGACCTGTTGGTGGGTCCCGAGGACTGGGGTTGAGAAACACTGCTCTAACCAGACCCTCCAACACAAATGTTAACTGGGCCTTAGAGTGGGGACATCAATGAGGAGAGATCTGAATCTACAAGATGTCCCAATAACAATGATGATGCACCCAGGTACATGACAACAATCTCCCATCATAGACAGCCTGTAATGTCAATTGCTGATGACTCGGTACATGAATCAAGTAGGTAAATCAATTTGTTCACATTTTTATAGTGCAGCAATAAGGCTTCTTTTCTAAATAGAAAACGTATGGGAACTTTCACTAATGGGTCAATATAAAATTTGCATAAGAATATCCAGGTCATGGTCAGGTTATTCATTACTACGTCCTACCTCCCATGTATTTTATGCAAATATCTGTCGTACGTCTGCCTTGTCGTGTATAAGTTGAGAATTGTTTTCATGGCTTTTGTACTAGAACTTGCCTTAGTGATATGTACAAAGTGCATATCTTGTATAAACCACAAGCCTGGATACCTTGATCCACAATTGTCTTACAAGACATGCAGCTGTAAAACCAAGATCACAATTTCATATATTGTTGGGTACAGTCCCTCAAAAAATGGCATGGCCAAACATGCAATGATATAAAAGTGAGTAATAAATGAACATTACGTAAAAGTGATACCATAACTTCTCATAAACACATATTTCTTTTTTTTTTTTTGCTCGCTATGTGATTGTTCAATAAGAAAGGCTGTTGATATCTCTTCTCTGGGGAGAAAGCATGAAGGGCATTCTGTGTGTATAGAAGTACGTCAGTCATTGGCTCAGTCTAGAAAGACAAACCTGTCTAAGTGCAGGAAACCTTTCTACTCTACAGGAAAGGCTTTATCTCATGAGATTTACAGTAGTTGCTTTAGGAAGCATTGCTTTATATAAAATACTGGCATTAGGAATCAAAATCTGTGCAGTACTTAAGACTTAGCTATGTCCCCATTCTTTCATATAATGGGGCCCTGCAGCATATTGCTCCGCACGTCAGTGCTGAAATGTTTAAGGATAAGATGAAGACAAGGGATTAAGATTCTTTGTCACCTTTGGTCTTCTGTGGGTTCATAGATGATATTAAACGGATATTACATCCAAATACCATGTACCTAGTAATTCGAATATAATATGAGGTAAGATAATATGGCACTATATTCACTATGTTCAATTTTATGAACCAGTATAATGGTCACTTTAGGTTTCTCAGGTGCTTAAAATGTCAGGTGACTTAATATATGTATTTTGGAATGTTTGCAGTAAAGCAAAAGGCTCAGATCCAGACTGAGAATACCCACCAATGAAATGCAGTAATATATATTTGTGTCTATATGTATATATTATATATATATGTGTGTATATATATATATATATTTAATAAAAATATGTACAGTCACAGATCAGAGTTTGGCACAATTTTTTTTTGTGGGTTGTAATAGTGCATTAACTACTGTACAACAGTATGACTTAAAAACAGTCTTTCACAGAGAATACCAGATTAAGCTGCCCTTCAAACAAGTCATCACAAAGTAAACCCTGGATTTCAGCACTTAACAGATCAACAAACCACAAGGCATATATTTTTCCAAAGAAACAAAACATAAACATCGATGTATTTTTTTTTCTAGAAAAAAAAAGGAATGTCTATTTTTTTTTTTTTAAATTCAAAATGTTTTTTTTTTCTTCTGCATCCTCAAATTCCTGCAGAGGAAAATGCTTGGTGTCAGCTCGTTACAGATGGTGGGACAATAAAGAGTTTAACGCATTTTGAATCTCCAATGCAGATCTTGTGAATGTGCAGCAGGGGGAGCTGAAGAACACATCATGGGACCACATGAACCTAACCAACATATGTGTTTCAAATCCTATAGACTCCACATGGTGGTGTTTCAATGCATAATTTTCCTTTTTGTACCTTTTTTTGTTTATTTTTACAAGGTTTTTGCAAAAAGAAAAAAAAGAAAGAAGGAAAGTAAATCTCTGCGTTAGAAACAAAGAAGCACAAAATGTAAATAAAGAAGCCAAAGAGCAGAAAATAGAAGTTCTTGTTAGCCTTCAGTCATTGGAAAACCCAGCCAAATCAGGAACCAGTGATTTTAGGTAGCTTGTTAGCACTTGTCATGCGCGGCCTCTTCTTTATTTGCAAGGCAATGACTATCATGCAGCTTTAGGCTTTTTTTAAGATTGGTTTTAAAAGAGAACTAAACAAAGACCAGCAGGCTTAGCAAATGCGAAGAAAAGAAAAAGATGCGCTTAGAGCTTTTGGTGCAACATTACCTCAGTTTTTCAAATGCAGCTGTGACCATGGGGTCCTTGTGTGCTTGGTCTATTCTTTTTCCTTTACAGTTTTCATCTCGTAGAGACTTAGATGTTGATTTATGACGATACAACTTTTTGTGTGTTGGTACATTATTGGTTAAAATACTGAGGTTTCCAAAGTTCTTATCAAAGAAAGCTGCATGAAGGTTGGCTCCATAACCTAGTGTACAGCTTGGATCAAAGACTCCAAACTTAGCATTGTTCTTACCTGAGCCCTTGTTGGTTGACTTCCTGGAGCCCCCTACTGAGCTGCCATTTACCTTTTTCTTGAAATCTTGTGGCGTCCCAGCCAAGATTTTCAATGTTTTCAATTTTAGGCTGTTGGACTCTGGGGATAAATGTATATCAGGAATATCACTGGGCCCCACCGGATTGTAAAAAGGCTCCATTGATGCCATCATGAACCTCTGAACATCAGCCATTCCAGATGCAATATTGGAAAGAATGTTAGAGGGTTCCTCAAATTCTCTCTGATCATCATCAAGGAGATTGTTTCCATTCCCTACCCTAGACTCAGGCCAAGCAGTCTTGTTACCTTTCTCAAGCGTCCATTCATTGACCCCAGCTATGTGCTTCCCTGCCTTGGATGAGCCAGGCTCGTAAAGCTGCATGCAGTCACTTAAAGCCTGTTTTGTAGGGCTTGCATTATTCAATAGACCTGAACGATTGCCTGCACTTTGGGTTTTTTCACTGTTGGCATTTTTTCCTTTCTTGGGTGTTTTGGGGGCTGTTTGTCGAGGAGTCTTAGTTTGTGTTTTATCTGTCCCCTTGCAGGCTTTAGGGGTTTTCTTCTTGCTACTTTTTGGAGAAGAACTTTGGTTGGCACCTGTGTTTTTACTAGTAGACAGTTTCTTTTTTTGACTTTGAGGCTTTGCCGTTGGCATGGACAGGAACAGCAGATTCCTCAAATGCTGGCAAACATGGACCTTTCTCCAGAACACTGACAGAATCTTCATCATCAAACATATGGAACTGAAACTGGTGGTTATTAAGTGCAAAGCCACTGTTAGTCTGCTCCTGTGGAGGAAGAACAGTACAGTTCCATTTGGGCTTCTCTGGTCCATTAAGAACTACCTGGGTACCATTTTGAAATGCCTTTATGTTTCCCATTGACTTTGCATCTGTGGCTGTAATTTGAGGGGAGAGGTTAGGGGTATCTGTGGTGACATCTCTGATAGGGATGAGTGACGGAATTTGTCAGGGGTGAAGTTGGAGATGTCCAGAAGGTCACTAGATTCCTTCAGTGGGGTGATTTCATCAATGCTTTGTTGAATTACAAGTTTGGGGCTGCAGTGAGCTAAGAAATCATCACTTATTTCATCTTCTCCATCCTTTTCACAAGATTTCATGCTCAAAGAGCTGTAATTACTAGAACTTACTGACAATGAGCCTACTGAGTCAAAACTAATAAGCCTTCCATTGTCTGTACTAAGTATGCCTCTCTGCAAAACAAAATGCCCATCTCCACTGTTATAATGACAGGACTGATAAGAGTCATCTTGCTGAATCTGGCCTTCTTGCAAATATGTTTTGTGGTACAGCTGTTTGCTGCTGTTCGGTTGAACTTGACTATATCCAGAGGCTGTCATGTCTGTATCTGATACAGCAGCAGAACCGCCAAAATCTCCTGATATGATAGATACTTCCCTAAGGTTAGATATGAACTCAGCCTGACTGCTAGGGGGCTTGCCATGCCACATGTCTGGGAAGCTCTGCTCCATATCTAAGTGATGAGGTGACTGCTGCAGCTCAGACTCAGAAGGGGGGGAAAGCACACAGCTCTGCGCAAGTTGAAGGGAGCTGAACTGTTTTTCTGTCTGCATGATGTTAACTGAATGCTGCCCCAAGGGATGAGGGGCAAAGTATGTTATACCAGTGCCACTAGATGAATCTGATGCATCTAACAATGTCTGTAGATACCCTCCAGGGATAACTGGTACATTGGTAGTGATGTGAGCAGATGGTAATGGCTTGTCGGGAGAGCAGGTGGCTTGCAGAAATGGAGAATTTTTAGCTTCGTTATCAGCATGGCACTGAGATGGATGGGAACTGTCTGATGCACTGTGAATGGTTTCTTCTTTCAACAGAGCTGCCGAGTCCTGGTTCTCAATGGCAGGGAAGTTTTCAATAGGATCTGCAGTACTAATTTCACTCACCTGTTCTAACTTGAGCTGTTTGCATTTCAACCTGGCTTCACTTTTAAATTTTATTCTTCTAATCACTTTCCTGTCAGCACATTTTAATTCCCTTTCCAAAGATCTGCATTTTACCGGGGCAACCTCTGCTATGTCACTTAAGTGTAATCCATTCACACAGCTTGGGGTTTCCAGAGCTAGAGAATGTAATTCATTAAGGTTAGCCTCATCTTTGCTACTGCAGCCCTGTCTGTGGTCAAAAGAAGAGAGCATCTCCCTGCTCACTGGTTGTTCAATAGTCTGTATCCTCTGTAACCTGTGTCGGTTTGCTAGCTGTCCTTTTCTCTTCCTTGGTGGAATGGCATTCTCACTTCCATTAAGACTTCTCTGCGCGCTCAAGGCTGAAGAGTTCCTCCTTTTTTCTTCCCAGTACTCTTTAACTGGAGCAAGCTTTTGGTATTTTCCCAGCTGATCGTCACTCAAAGTGACGGTTGTCTCATTTGCATCAAGCTTTCCGAGCTTGATCAACATGTGCTTCTCGCCTTTGAACCTATTGATGATGATGTACTTGATGATTACAGGTGGCTCCTTCCTGCAAACTTTCCGACGTTTCTTAGGGCACCAGTCATCATCATCTTCTTCTTTGGGTCCATCTGGTGCGCCCTCCTTCTTCTCAACAACCTTTTCATTCTCCAGTGAATCCATATCATACAAGTAGTCATCACTGTACCTGACTTTCCTTTTCACCCTCAGACCATAATTTGGTTGGATCAGGGAATGAGAGTGTTCACGTGATAGGTATCTTGTACAGTCCTTGATGTCTCCTAACACGTCATATGAAGATTCACTGCATGAACTATCATCGCTGTACTCGCCTGAGTCTTCAGCTGAGTTAACAGAATCTAGAAAATGACTTCTTTTGGTGCTTATATACTGCACCACGTCCATATTTCCACAGGTTTTATTTAAGCCAGGTTTTACACCTTCAACCTCTTCTTCATCATCTTCTTCTTCATCATCATCTTCCCATATCCCACCTTCTTCCAGTTTGAATTGAGAAGGGTCAACTAACCTCTTTTTCGACCCTTTACTTTCTTTCTTGGGACAGTTGGTGAAGACACTTGGGAAGAAATTAAACTGAGCATCTTCTTGTAGTGCATTAGTCTTCTCCCTCACATTGTCCTGAAATGATTCATACCTGATTTTCAAGGAGCATACATCACTGCCAAGTGTAGAGTCATCATCATCAAACATATAATTATCCACATCTTCTTCTGAAAACAAATTAACAGACAGCTCGTTCTTAGAGCACAAGTCAAGTAGTTCAATTTTACTCTCACTAATGAATGACTCAAAGTAGCCCCATTCCTGGTTAGGGTTGGCCAGCAGTGCCTCCTCTCCATTGCATTTATCCAGTAGTAAGCCATCGTAATAGTTCTTTTGAGTGGGGTCCTCCGAATCACTGTCAGATTTGTCATGGTCCCTTTTATCAGACTCTTGTGATTTGTGGACAGGGAAGCTTAAGAGCTGGTCAGAGAGCAATTGATCTCCATATTTTAAACTGTCGGCTGTGCTCATGCAGTGAATCCCCATGTCAGAAACTGGACATGTGTCATAGTCTCTACTTATATCTCCCATTTTCAAACTGACACCAGGTTCTGGGTCTACGCCATCCTTCGTTTCTATAAAACAACCCAAGCAAGTCCGACTCTGCTGCATCAAACAGTCTCCAGTCAAGGTTGACATAGTCCCAGGCTCCATAATGGTGAAGGGTGTTTTTTCACTGTCGCTGGGCAAAGACCAAGAACTGAGGCCTTTGGTCACACAGGTTGTCAAGGATATGGCCTGAGCTGATGGGTCACTGCTAACATGTTCTGCTGTATCTGACAAACGCAGTGGAGAAGGAGGACCCAGCAGGCAAGGCTCTTTGGAAATGATGGGTGGCAATGCTCTGTGACAGGCATGGATTTCTTTCTGATTTAAGGCTGGAAATGTGACAGGAGCATCTGCAGCATCAAAGGACTTCACATCATCCACAGGATCATGTGGCTCTGCAGAGGGGGGAAAGATACAATGTTTTAGCTGTTTTGTTCATCAAGCTGTTCAATGTATAAATGTATATAAACATCAATACACAGTAGGACACTGTCACTAAAATGCAAAAGCTATTAACGATCGTTAACAGCCATTCAAGTGAATGACTGTTAACGATTGTTAATAGCCTCGACACTGTCGAGAATGGACCCCTAGGTATGTAAACTAATTATATTTCAATATAGATTTGATCAATAATTATTTGACATATGTACACAAACACACATAATGACATTACTTATGTGTGGGCATGTTTTGAAAAATTATACCCAAGTCCCATTTACCTTTTTGTTAGTTGCAGAATAGGAACTTAATTGGAAAGGTTTTCTGAACATGGCATTTGTTTTACATCGGGAAAGTGGGGCTGTATAAGTGCTTGTGTTTCTAGAACAATATTGTTCATTTGAAATAAAATGTGTATTGGCCATACATAACTTTTCCCACGACCAAATATACTATTCACATGGTCTCCGTAGGCCTTGATCTCTATAGAACAAAAAAGGTATCAAAGTTTTACCTATCGAAGACTATAGATATGAGTGATCTGTCCACAAAAGAAGCTTTGTACAGTTTGCCCATAAGCAGAGTTTCCCATAAATTCTTTACTAAAAATGCTAAAAATAAATTACCATTTCCTCTAATCCCATTAATCAAAAGTGTGGCAGCTGCTTGGGAGGCAGACTCTCTATCGTCCTGGCCGTCCATCAATTTATCGTTCTGGTGCTCACTCCATATCTCCCCACTTGCCTCCAACCTGTAAAACAAACAGGTACAGATTTAGCTAATGTCTAACAATATGAATTTATTAACCACATTTCTGTGAAATATTACCAGCATTCTTGTGTATACACAAATACTTTGTTGTCTGCTCACTTCATCTTGTGGACATTTGGTTTTGCATTTTTGTATTAGGGAATTTTTTCATAATCCTAATTGTATTCAGTCTCCTGACATACACTAATTACTGAAATCACTATGCATACAGTCAGAGGTAGTTTAGCTAAGAGGGTAGAGTATGTGTAGGGAAATCAAGTTCCCTGATGATGTTCCCCTAATAGTTATTGTCTCTGGAGATAACAGCTGTCTAAGGACTCTCTTTGTACGTTAAAGGGAATGTGTCATCAAAAAATTACTTATCGTTTAACTCACATTTTTATGTTGAACACATTTTTAGGAATTTTTTGGTTATGTTTTTTTTTAATTTTCCAGATCACTTTCAATATTTTTTTAATAACTCTTAAGTCCTGCAGTTTTCACTTTGGCCACTAAGCCTAATAATCGTCTGACACTTCCTGTTCTGTTTAGAGAGCTTTTCAGCAGTGTCTGCTCATTATCAGTAAAAGCAGGGTCACACTGAAAGGAGACACCATTGTGTACAGATAACACAGGATCCACCAGTCACAAGAGGAGATGTCACAGCTCCCCCTCTCCCCTCCCTTCACAGTGAAAACTCTCCTATAGTCATCTATGGGACAGAATCTGTCTTAAGAATCCTATGTGCATGAAGCTGCTGTAAAGTATCTGTCTGACTGCTGTTAAAGCCGTGCAAGCAAGAATGTCTTCCCAACAATCATATATAGACAGCCGGATTGAGAAATCTACAATCAGGAAATAAAAACGACTGATCAGGGGCTTGATTTAATAAGTAAAAAAAAAAAAAATGGCGACATATTCCCTTCACGACCTTACTATATATATGTACGCGTAAACAAACTTATACATCCATTCAGCTGAAATGGCCGAGAATTTAGCTCAGCAGCTACATTTCAGCTGACTATACCATGGTAGCCAAATTAGATCAAAGCTATTTATGATTCTCAAAGTACCCTTGTAAGGTGGGCCATTGCATTCCATCTCTGGCCTTCTTCCAGTTTCTGCTACTGTTTATGTCTTTATTGAGTAAAAGTTCATATGGCTAATGGGAAACAACTACAATGGACAGAAAAAAATGTTGGACTATTATAGCTTCAAAAAGAAATTGTAGCATGTAGAAATAACTACCTCAGACAATCCATTGAAGCATTTCCTTTAGTTATTTCACCAAGAAGACTTTACAGTCGGTAACTGGATTTCTTTACAGAAAGCTTAAAAATTATGAATGTTCAGGTGATTGTAGAGTAATACGGTTCTTAGTGGATTACGGACCTTTAGTCCCCAGTGTAGGGCTCTTCTTTTAACAACTCCGTTTTTTTTTTTTTGTAAATGCACCATTTTGTCTAATACCCTGTTTCCACGAAAATAAGACACCCCCGAAAATAAGATCACTACAGTATATTAATACATGTTGGATGTTTTGTTCAATAATATATGTGAATTATTGTTCATAGAGAAAAAAAACATCTCCTAAAAATAAGTCTTAGCTCGTCTTTAGGAGCAAACATTAATATAAGACACTGTCTTATTTTCGGGGAAACAGGGTATATGTGTGTGTGTGTGTGTGGTTCTGTTAACATGTGAAGTCCATAATACAGTGAATCCTCAACATACAATATCACTTGGTTCCAGGATGACCATCGTATGTTGAAACCATAGCTCTATGCAAAATGAAGATGAACTAAAATGAAGCAAATAACTAATAGAAATAAAGTTCTTACATATAACAGTCACAAATTGCTGTTGGAAGATGGAAATCATTTTCTATGTTAAGTATAGGAGCTTCTTTGGGTCAAGTACTTTATACATAATGTACCAGAAAAAAATGGGGCTGTCACCTGGTGCCCAAAGGAGCCACTCATGCTGGCACATGTAAAGAGCAGTACAGGACATGTAGTACCACACTGTACTGTAGAGAGGCGCTACTCGATCTCCAACCACTGCATGCACCTCACTAATACAGATGGTTTAACAAGTAAAATATTCATGTTAATCAGTGTCTGGGCAATGTATGTTGAACCCACACTCAACATACTCAGCATACTTATTTTTATTTTTTTCCAGTGCTTACATCGTCAACATATATCAAAGCCCTACACTAATACGGTCACCATTTCTATCTGCCCTTCTTCCCGATGGGTTTCACAATCTCATCAGACACAGCAAGTAGGGATTTGCAAGATCTGTACACAGAAAGAACAGCACTCCCCCTACTACAGGAAAAACAGCCAGCACATGGTAAAGACGGTGTCACCACCACATGGTGCACATGCTAACTTGGAGCTCCTGAGCACACCTCCACATCACTCCGTTCAGCAACTCACAGGTAGTGACACAGATCTGACAGCCCTACCCAGGCCCAATAGCCACCCTCAAGCGTAGGAAGTTTGGCACTATAGAGGTTGGGAGGGGCTGCCTATTATACAGCTTTAAGGGACATCTTGGAGTTTTCCTGACTATGTAGTGCATTATAATAAATGGACCAGTAGAGATACTTTATGAGAAAAAAAGGTTCTTACATCACATACACCACAGAAAGCCTGCTGAGTCACCTTCATTTGGTGCACATGCTGCCTCTGGTTACATTTATACAGTCTTACAGTTCCAAACATCCCATTCCATTATGTGATGTGGCCCTTGATGAAAGTGAGTTTGATACCTCTGACCTAGAGGAAACCCACACAAATATGGAAAGAACATACAAACTTAATGGAGATTATGGAAGACATGTCCCAACACGCCAACGCCAGTTTTTGGTCTATTTTGCGGCAAAACCACTTTTGACACCATATGTTGTAAATGAACTGTCGTACACGAAAACTAGGCGCGGGGCACGACACTTTGTAATGTGCCTAAATATGGTGCACTGTGCGCCCCCGTTGCGCAATATTGAGGCGCATAACATATGATCGATAGGCGCATTACATATACTACCAATGATATGCTATGTACAGCGAGTTGCGCAATGCGCCTTTTTTGATGCGATGCGTCTTTTTAGACGCATTAAGATTTACCTGACGGCAGTTTTTAGAAAGTATCGGACTTTCAGCGCACTTTACACTTAAAACTGGCATGGATACGCCACTTTTTGGACATGTTGCCCTATGTCTATGATACTTGACCCCATAACCTCAGTGCTGCAAGTGTTAATCCGTGGGCCGCAATGATACTTATTTACTGTGCTAGAAACTTTATGTGAATAGATACGATTTACTGACTGTACACATTGAAAAATAAAGAGATCTTAAAATCTAAACTAAGATCAAGTGTACAATCATTATTATTAAGATTTTTATTAAGTGTGAGAACCCTGCAGGACAGTGAAATTCATGACATGCAATTACATTTAATAATGTTTACTCCTATACTGTGAAATGTGTGGGGGGAAGAACACAGAGTCCAATCATGTCAACTAGTTGGGTGCACCGGAAGGTTTTCTTTACACCAGCACTTTGTAGCTCCCAGGACTATGTAAGCCTTTATGTTCTGCATGTGCCTTCATGTAACAAGTCCAAAGCTACATGCTTTAGAGTGGTAAAAATCTGAAATAGGTAGCAGTCACTCCTCATCATCTTGTATGAGGCTGATGTTTCCGGGTCTTCTCCCACCCCTACCTCTCCCTGCATTAGGCAAGAAAATGTCATCAATGTAAACGTGCTGAGATTTGTAATCAGGATCCTGTAGGGATGATGCAGAATCTTTATGACGCTGATTCCGACTAAACCGAAAGGGTACAGCAATAAAGAACTGTTAATATGACAATAAAGTGCATTCTAATGCTGTCATAGGATTTATCTGCAATTTACAGCATTAGATTATAGTTGCAAAAAGAGAAAACAATGTCAGATAATGTCACTTGATCCTATTTGTCGCTGTCAGACACAATAACATAGTATAATACTATGACAGCATGGCTGGCCTCTAGAAATGACAAGGTTACAGGAAAATCTTAATTCATAATGCGCCATTCATCAAAGTTGTCACAGCAGAAGAAGCATTTCCTATTCCAAATATTCTAGAAGTCAAATGTGCTCTATGGTCAGGAATCAGGACAACACGAGCAAATCCTGACAAAGTAGACAATAGATGTCCGGTCACAGCTGAGCCCAAAACTTACAGTAAAAACATATTTCTGTCCTCTGGCAACCAATCAAAACTCAGCTTTCATTTGTCCACATCTGCTTTAGAAATTAAAGCTGAGCCCTGATTGGTTGCTTGGGGCCAGGGCAGGGACATGGCATTTTTGCGCCCCATAGCTGTCTACCTCTTCCAGTCCATTGTCCCCGCCCTGCAGGGTGTTAGTTTTCAGTTTGAATGGAGAAGCAGTGTGCATATTTGGCCATTGCTCTGTTCAAAAACTTGGCGCAGCAAGGAAGGCCAGGGGACTCATTGCCCCGGTATTAGCAATCATTGGGGGTCCCAGCAGCGATCAGACATTTATCACCTATCTGTTATAGAGAGGTGATAAAGGTCTTTCATAGCCCAACCCTTTTAATGGGAATTTATTGACAATTATTTTTATACTTATTGAAAAAACACCCTGATCCATATCCTTTTTTTCTTAGCCGTTTTTATTTTCTGATTGTAGATTTCTCAATTCAGTCGTCTATATATGATTATGGGAGCAGCCATCTTGCCTGAGCTGCTTTTACCAGCATTTAGAGAGATGCTATTTTATACCAAAAAACTGTTGACGTCATATTCTCTATATAAACGAACTGTCGCACAGCAAAACTGGGCACATTTGACACTTTTGAATGCGCCTAAAGTAGGCGCATCAGATATGCAAGCAATGTTATGCTATGCGCCTTTTTTTTGGTATACGCCTAAATTAGGCGCATTAAGTATGCTATACAAGGAATTCCAGACACCAGTTTTATGGCAGGTTTACTTATTCAGGCGTATTATACATTGAATGCGCCTTAAAACTGGCGTGGAAGCGCCTCTTTTCTGACATGTCGCCCTTAATCCGCTTTTGATATGTAATTTTAGGGATTGTTATGATTAGATATAATTTACACAAATGATCATAAGAATTTTCATCAATATTTTGAGTATCACTAAATCATTCACAAATATGTAGTTAACATGTCAACATTTAATGCTAGTAAAATATCACTGAATATTACTAGAGTTATGCACTTTAGCTTATTCAAAAGTCTAACACGTTTGCTAAGAGAATTCTGCAGTATTTTATGATAGTGTGGCCTGGATTACAGTGTGAACACCAGCCACAAAAACTAGGGGCAAAAAGGAGAGTGAGACAGAGTGGCCACTGTATAAGGAAGGTGATGTTATCTATCATGTTTATTGAGAGGTTGTAGTACATCAGCCATTTTTTCCCATTCTGAATTTTTTTTTTTATCTATTCTTTTTAATATCTATTCAAAATTCTGCATTAATAAAAATGTCTAAATGTTCTGAATACTGTCTGATTTGCTCTTTGTTGGCTACTACCAAATCTCGTTCTAATTTGACTATGTTTGCGCTATTTAGTACAGGTATACCATTTCTGAATCGAACACAAGAGTGTGGTAGACCACGCTTTTGTGTCTGATGCAAAAAATGTGTATGTTCCATAAATATGGCAAATGTAGTCCAATTAAAGTCTATGTGCCCATCACAGACCCTTCCACTGTATCTTTTGGGATTAGTTTTTGTGGTATCCTGAAGGATACCACGAATGGGACCCAAAACTGAGATGGGGCCAAAATGACATGCATCTTTCCTTCCAGGCAATGAGATATATGTTTGTAAAGGTTAACCCTGTACTATCTTGTTACCTGTATTTGAAAATGGTTTTTTTTTCCACAAGTAAATTGTTGCCTATTGTGAATTATAATGGGGCTTAGGGTCATACATCACTACTTGGGTTACTATGTTATGTTATGTTTTGATGCTGCTTGCACTTTAGATTGGGAACGAATAGGAATTTTTGTATACTTTATATATAGTATCATTAGTTCGTCTTGAACATTTCATCATTTTGCATTGTTCATTTATTTGCTGAACAAAGGTCCAGCCCTGAATGTGAATGAGAATTTCTATGGGAGTTCCAAGTATAGCCAAGTGTGTGCAGGGCTAGATCGCAACGAGCGACTGGCAAAGAGGATTTGCTGAAACGTGACTACCCCTTTAAGTAACATTTTGTTATGACCTATGTTCGAGGTCAGCGGCATGAAGGATGTCACAAGTTGTGAGCAGGCCTGATGGGTATATAAGATGTGCGATAGACTGTACACATATCCCTTGTTGCTGTCATGGGTATAAGGCCTGATTTATTAGAGTTACAAAAAAGGATGATTACTGGCTTTCAGGCCAATTGCAGCAGTATTTATGAAATCGTGAAGTTTGTGAACTGTTTGTGTGCTGCTGTGGTGGAAGTGTATCCTGAATGGACAAATGGCAGTATCTGGACCTCCGCAAAGAGTGGTCATCTCAAATGAGTTACATTTTTTGCTTCACCAACATTGGTGTTTCAGGCGAGAACATAATAGAACAAACACTCTGCAACCATTGCTGGAAAAACACAAGCTAGTGATGGCGATGTTATGGTCCGGGGAATGTTTTTGTGGTATTCTTTGTACCCATTCATGCATGTCAAAGGCACTGTCATCCAATATGAGTATCAATCCATCCTTGCAGATCACATACACCCATACATGTTGATTGTCTTCCCTGGGTTGTATGGGATCTTGAAGCAAGACAATGCCACATGTCACCCAGTGAGAAATGTACAACGTCAGTTGGAAAAGCATAACCAAGACTTCCAAGTTCTACCCTGGCCACCTAATTCCCAAAACTTCAACCCAATTGATCATCTGTGGGACCACCTCGATGGATGTGTTCACTCTATGGATCCTCCCCCAGGCACCCTCCAGCAGCTGAGTAATGCAGTCAGCATGGCTAAAGTTACCTGTGACAACCTACCAGAACCTCTATTTCTACTAATGTGGTGCAACGCCCCCAGAACGCCCCAAACTTTGGCACGCTAAAAAGTGTCTTTGGCGCGGTACTGAGGCACTTATCGTGCCAAAGTTTGCAGTACTCCTGTTTATACATCTATAGAACTGGTTTGCTGCAGCTTTTTGAGGCCAGCATTCTGGCGCAGCCCCGTTCATACATGTCGCCCGAACAGTCAATAATTTTAAGGGTAGGTTAATTTTAACATTGAGAGATAGAATATCCAAAATAAAATCCAGAAAATCACATTGTATAAATTATATAAATTTATTTGCATTTTGCTGAGAGAAATAAGCATTTGATCACCTTCCAACCAATAAGAGTTCTGTCTCCTACAGACCAGTTAGTAGTCTTTTTTATAAAAGACTCCTGTCCACAGACTCAATCAGTCAGACTCTAACCTCTACAACATGGGCAAGACCAAAGAGCTTTCTAAGGATGTCAGGGACAAGATCATAGACCTGCACATAGCTGGAATGGGCTACACAACCATAAGTAAGACTCTGGGCAAGAAGGAGACAACTGTTGGTGCAATAGTAAGAAAATGGAAGAAATACAAAATGACTGTCAATTGACATTAATCTAGGGCACCATGCAAAGTCTCACCTCGTGGGATATCCTTGATCATGAGGAAGGTGAGAGATTAGCCTAAAACTACACAGGGGGAACTTGTTAACCCCTTACCGCTGGAGCTAGTTTTGGCCTTCCTGACAGAGCCCTGGTTTTAAAATCTGACATGTGTCACTTTATTTGAGAATAACTTTTTCACTTTTACCTATCCAAGTGATTCAGAGACTGTTTTCTCGTGACACATTGTGCTTTAAGTTAGTAAGAAATTTTGGTCCAAAAACTTGCCATTTTCAAAGTTCAAAAAAGTTCAAAAAGACAGATAGTTATTCCACTCAAAATAGTATGTCTACTGTAGGTTGGCATCATTTTTTTTTTTTTTTACCACATTAAGGGGCTTAGAAATATAGTAGTAATTTTTCACATTTTCAAGAAAATTTGCAAAATAGATTTTTTTAGGGACCAATCCAGTTCTGACGTGGCTTTGAGGGGCCTGTATGTTAGATAGCCCAATAAATGACCCCATCTAAGAAACTACACCCCTTAAAGTATTTTAAAAAAGCATTTACGAAGGTTGTTGACCCTTTAGATATTTCACAGAAATTGAAGCAAAGTGGAGGTGAAATTTCAATTTTTTTTTTGCAGATTTTCAATTTTTATTCATTATTCACTGGAACGCAGTAGATGTGACCATGGAAATACAGCTTAATATCGATCCTCAGATTCTGACGTTTTCAGAGATATCCCATATGGGGCCCTAGTGCGCTATTTGGCTCAACCACAAACCTCAGAATAGGAGGAGCTCCTACCAGACTCTGGGGTTTCATTTTCATTACAATTTTATTTAGGCACCGTTTCAGGTTTGCGGACACCCTAAGGTACCAAAACCTAATAAACTCCCCTAAAAAGACCCCATATTGGAAACTACACTCCTTACGGAATATATCCAGAGGTGCAGTGAGTATATCGACCCCACAGGTGTTTCACAAATTTTTTTAGCGTTCGGCTTTGAAAAAAAAAAAATTATTTTTTCCCAATAATCTGCAATTTTAGCTGAAAATGTTTAATTTTTACACGGAATCCTGGATGGAATCCCCAAATTGTGTTACGCAATTTCTTTCAAATTCGGCAATACCCTACATGTGGGTGTAAACTGCTGTTTGGGCGCATGACAGGGTGAACAAGGGAGGGAGTGTTATTTAGCTTTTGGAGCACAGATTTTGATGGGCCCATGTCGCATCTGCAAAGCCCCCAAAGTACTAGAACAGGTGAAACCTTCAAGAAGTTGCCCCATTTTGGATTCAACACCCCTCAGGGATCTCATCTAAGGGTGTATTTTGCATTTTGGGTGCACAGGTGTTCCGTAGTTTTTTTTCAGTATTGGACTATGAAACTGGGGGGAAAAAACGCAGTTCCGCCATTGTTTTTGGTCTTCATTTTTACAGTATTCGCTATACGGGATAAATGACATGATAACTTTACTATGGGGGTTGGTACAATTGCAATGATATAATTTTTATATAGTTTTTTATGTTTTATTACTTTTACACAAAAGAAGTGTTTATAAAAAGTTGCGTTTTTATATTGTTCTATTCTGACAGCCATAACTTTTTTAATTTTTTGCATACAGAGCTGATTGTGGGCTTGTTTTTTACGAGATGAGTTGATGTTTTTATTGGTACCATTATGGGGTGCATTTGATGCTTTGATAACTTTTTATTAAGGTTTTTGTGAGGCATTTTGAACAAAGTACAGCAAACTTGGTAGTGTTTTTTATTTTTAATTTTTACATCGGTCACCGTGCGGTACAAATGAAATGCTAGGTTTACTCAGCAGGTTGATAAATTACAGCGATACTCAATTTGTAATTTTTATGTTTTACTGCTTTTACACAATAAAAACACTTTTATGCAAAAAGGAAAACATGTTTTTGCATCGACAGTCTGAGAGCCATAACTTTTTTATTTTTCTGTTTATGGAGCTGTATAGGGACTTTTTTTGTGGGATGAGTTGAAGTTTTTATTGGTATCATTTTTGGGGGGACAACACTTTTTGATCGCTTTTAAATCCGCTTTTTTGGACAGGAGGTTGAAGAAAATACTGCAATCCTAGCAGTGTTTTCTATTTTTATTTTTAATAGCGCTCACTATGCAGTATCCGTGACAAGTTAGTTTTACTCTGTGGGTTGAGATGATTACGGCGATACCCATTTTATATAGTTTTTTAATGTGGAAGCACAATTTTTATTTTTTTTTAAAGTGTTTTTATTGTGTAAAACAATATTTATGCATCGCTATCTTCTGATAGCCATAACTTTTTAATTTTTCCGTATACAGAGCTGTGTAAGGACTTTTTTTTGCGGGATGAACTGACGTTTTAATTGACATCACTTTGATGTTGATATGTGTTTTTGATGACTTTTTACTCAATTTTATGAGCTGCGGGATGAACAAAAATCTCAATTCTGTGACTGTTTTTCTTTTTTTTTTTTACGGCGGTCACCGTACAGGTTAATTAACGTGACAGATTTATAGGGTGGGTCGTTACCAAATATGGGTACTTTATTTATTTTTGATCTTTTTTGGGGCAATTGTCGTTTGTAAAGGGGAAAAGGGCGATGTACGTGTTTTTATTTTATTTTTTGTGTTTTTCACTTTTTTACACTTTCTTTTTACTTTTTCACATTTTTTACACTTTTCCCCAGAGGGGAATTGTATGAACGATCATCAGATCGTTCATACAATAGGAGAGCAGTACACAGGTCTCCATGGCAACTGTCAGTCACGCTGCCCACAATGCATTGTGGGCCTCGTGACATCACCAGACAACCCGGATGCTGTCATTCAGCATCCGGGCTGTCTGGTAGGAGATCAGTAGCGATGCAGAGCGCCGTTACTTCGCCGGATCGCGGGCAGCAGGAGCTCACTCCTGCTGCCTGCAGCTTCGATGTCGCGACCACGATGTCGTGACATCGAAGGGTTAATCCCCCACGGCCGGAGCTCACTCTGGCTGCAGGGGATGCGGCATGATGCCAGCGGTACTATACCGCTGGTTCCATACCGCGAACTTGCGCACTCCGTTTGTGAGCGCGCAAGATCGCCATGACGTACTCATACGTCAATTTGCGGGAACCCCCACCCGACCTTGACGTATGGGGACGTCAAATGTCGGTAAGGGGTTAATGATCTCAAGGCAGCTGGGACCACAGTCACCAAGAAAACCATTGATAACACATTACACCATAATGGTTTAAAATCCTGCAGTGCCCACAAGGTCCCCCTGCTCAAGAAGGCACATGTGCAGGCCTGTCTAGAGTTTGCCAATGAATACTTGGATGATTCTGTGAGTGATTGGGAGAAGGGACTGTGGTCAGATGAGACAAAAATTGAGCTCTTTGGCATTAACTCGCTGTGTTTGGAGGAAGAGAAATGCTGCCTATGACCAAAAGAACACCATCCCCACTGTCAAGCAGGAAGGTGGAAACATCATGTTTTTCTTCTAAGGGAACAGGACTGTTTCACTGCATCAATTGGAAAATGGATGGAGCCATGTACCGTAAAATCCTGAGTGACAGCCTCTTTCCCTCCGCCAGGACATGAAAAATGGGTCATGGCTGGGTCTTCCAGAAAGACAGTGACCCAAAACATACAGTCAAGGCAACAAAGGAGTGGCTCAAAAGAAGCACATTAAGGTCATGGAGTGGCCTAGCCAGTCTCCAGACCTTAACCCCATAGAAAAATTACGGAGGGAGTTGAAGCTCCAAGTTGCCAAGCAACAGCCTGAAAATCTAAATCTAAATCTCTGATTCAGAGATGTTCTGCAAAGAGGAGTGAACCAAAATTCCTCCTGACATGTGCGCAAACCTCATCATCAATTATAAAAAACGTCTGACTGCTGTGCTTGCCAACAAGGGTTTTGCCACCAAGTATTAAGTCTTGTTTTCCAGAGGGATCAAATACTTATTTCTTACTGTAAAATGCAAATAAATTGACAGAATTTATACAATGTGATTTTCTGGATTTTATTTTGGATATTCTATCTCTCAATGTTAAAATTAGCCTACCCTTAACATTATAGACTGTTCATGTCTTTATCAGTGGGCAAACTTACACAATCAGCAAGGGATCAAATAATTATTTACTCCACTGTATGTTTTCATTTATTGATGCACTTGCAATTTATGGATGTTTAGAAATCATTTATTACACCCAAGATAAACTATACAATTACAGTAAACCCCTCCCAAACTTTTTTTACAGGACTGGTACTTTATTTTTTCTATTTTGTTCTCCATGATTTCTAATTATTTGTTTGCCTATTATGGTATTTTTATGATGTAGTAATTTGATCATAAAGTATTTTTTGTACAAATGTTTGTATATTTTACATCATTCTCCATCCTCTGTTGGTATAATTGAGTATACTACTATTGTCATTATTTTTATTTACTGCTTTTTATGTGGTTACTAATAAAGTAATTGTGTAATCTATCCTTTTGGTTTTCTTTTATTTTTAATATTGTGTATTGATTTGAATCATTTTATATTGTTTTTGCACCCATAAGTGTCAAATAGTAGAGTATTCATTGTAAGGGACTTTATGACACACACTTATAGTTCGGATAAAGAGTTTTTGCCTACTACTAAAAAAAAATCTGGGTGTAATAAAGGGCTGTTGATGTCACATTTGCAGCCTATCTCTTAGATAGAAGTCTATAATTTATCCCCCTGTATAGGTATATGGTGGTTTGGGATGCCATACAACCCACTCCGCCATCACACTAGTATGGACTACAGCAGTGGTCTGCAAAGTGCGGCTCTCCATCTGTTGGGAAACTACAACTCCCATCATGCATTTATATAATCTAGATCAGTGGGCATGATGGCAGTTGTAGTTTCCCAACAGCTGGAGAACCGCAGTTTGCAGACCACTGGACTACAGTGTACAGTAAATCTCTGTTCTAGGTGCTGACTCTGGCTGCTTCATGAACCCCCATATTCCTTGCACCACCTGACCAGTATTCTTCAACATTATTTCCTTACTCTTCTCCCAAACCATTGTATTGTTTATGGTACCTGCTGCCCTGAACCCCTGCCCACCAGGACAGCAGGGATCTAAGGGCAGGTCCAGGCCACACTGTCACCTGCTGTATAAGGCTATTAGTTTGCTTAAGAGACTTTGACAAAACTTGAACCTATCAGCTACTTGAAGAAAATCTGGGTAAAGGAGTCCAGAATGCAGTCCTATAAGTGATTGACAACTATTTCTGTAAGGCTGTCAATTACTGATGTCAGCCCATCAGTTGTGTTGGAAAAGATTTAGTAGAATGTGTAATTGATTCCTTTAAATGACTGCTTATTTTTGGTTAAGAAGTCCAGGAGGCGGTCCTGTCTGTGATTGACAACTATTTCTGTATGCACACTCATACAAGGAAGACTGTCAATCTCTGATAAGTCAGCCCACCGGACCCCATAGTTTTGTTGTAAAAGATTTAGTAGAATGTGTAATTGATTCATTTAAATATATGCTTATTTTTGGTTGAGTCCAGTGGGCGGTCTTATCAGGGACTGACAGCCTTTTATGTATGAGTGTGCATATGGAGATAGCTGTCAGTCAATGATAGGATCACCCCCTGGACTCATTAACCAAAAATAAACAGACAATTAAATGAAAGAATTATGAGTTCTACTAAATCTATCTCAACTCTTCTCGCTCTATAACCTGCTGCTGGCAGATCAGCTAGCGAGTTCAACGTTCCCTTTAAACTTCAGGCTTTGTTGGAGATGTAGAACAACAGGGCTAATTGCAATCTACATATATCTTCCATTTAGGGGCATAACTAGAGAAGCCAGGGCCCCATAGCAAACTTTTGGATGGGACCCCCTACGCTGCGCTCCGGCCTCTGTGCTCAGCGCGGGCGGCGCGGTGATGTGACGTCACTGTACCGCCCATGTGATCAGTGAGAGCTGGCAGGGCAAGTGGCAGAGCGGAGCAATGTTACCACCGGGCAGCGCTGACTCTGAACGCTCAGGCAGGAGGGCCCGGGTGTTCAGAGGCAGGATGCGCTGGGCCCCTCAGCTCCGCACCCGCTGCAGTGAACTGTTATGTTCACTGCCGGCGAGCCCAGGAGCGGCATTACCGGGGAAGCAGATATGATAGCAGCTGCCCCAGGGCGTGGGCCCCCTAAGCGACCGAGCCCCGGGGCAGCTACTACGTCTGCTACCCCAGTAGTTACGCCCCTGCTTCCATCTGAAATGATTTTGCTTATGAATGACTGCATGAATGAGGCCAGGCAGCGTGATATATTTATATAAAGGAAATGGTGTGTATATGAGTGCAGGTGGATGGACTCTTGTCGGCTGCATCGTCTGTATGGTTGTTTGTGCTCGTGTAATGTGGGCACGGACTTAAGTGCAAGACACCGAAAAGATTGATGCTATACAATAAAATGACATCATTGTTAAGCTTAAAACAAGGTCAGATATAGAAACACATTGATTATAGTTACATGGAACAGAGTCCTCTTAGCATTCACATTGTATAACATTCAGCCTTGCTGAGAGCATGGGGGGAGAGGGCAGCGGATGGCCACAGTTACAAGTCTGCTATAGGAGCAAGGACAAGAAGAACAAAGAGTGTCTAGTGTAGTCACTGACTTCTACAAAAGTCAGCAACATGCGTCTCTTGCTCATATGGGAAGACATGTGGCCAAAAGCCAATAACCATCCCTTCTTACAGCTCCCTTTTACCTGTGACAGCAAGGAGGGATATGTGTGCAGACAGCCTATCACAACTTATATAACCACCAAGCCAGCTGACCACATGTGAATTCCTTCATGAGCTATGCACTGCTGATGTCGAAAGTAGAAGGTGGGTATAATAATGTGTATGCACTGGTTTTACCTGTTCACATTTGTCGCCAAATATTCTTGTTACCAAATGAAAAAATACATAATCAACTATCTGAACTATAAGGGTATGTTCACATGGCGTATTGTGGCGCATACTGTAAGCCCCGCGATTTTCCGGGTGTTTTAGAAGTAAGTGTTGGCCAGTGCGTACCTCTAAAGCGCGAGAGGGGGGGGGGGGCCCATGCACTTCAATAAACCAATGGCGCGGAAACGCCGGGAAGGAGTGAAATGTCACTTCTTTCTCCCAGCGTACAATACGCCAGTGAAGATGGACGTAATTCATAGCTCTCTATAAGAGGTATGAATTACCGTAATTGCAGGGTGCATTTTAGGAGTATTGCAGCGCAGTTTACGCACCAAAATACGCCACACAATAAGCTGTGTGAACATACCCAAAAACTGATAGCATATCCATAGCATAGACCGTCAATGTTATCCATTGGGCACACTAGGCCATTGCCCAAGGTGCACAGGGTCCTCAGGTGGTCAGAGGTATGGTGATAATATTTGTTCCATATATTGTGGTGTTATTTGGTAATTGTGAAAATCATTTTATAGCTATTTGTATGTATTCATATAAAATATATAACTTTATATACACATATTTTGAACCAGCAGCTCTGCAGACACCAGGGCACAGATAAACACTGAATAAATGAACTATTTCAGATTGCATTTCTGATGCTTATAGTATATATTAAAGTTTGAGGCTTTTAGCACACATTTTTGATCAAAACTGTGAGGCCCATCCACCAACAGCAATGTGATGGGGACCTACTCTTAACAAGCAACCTCACCTCTTGATGCCTTTCTAGGCCTCCATTTTTTTCAGGGCATGAGGATTCCAGCTGTACTCTGTTCAAATTAAAAGCAGCCACTGTTTTAGCGCTCGTCTGCTGGATGAAACTGTGCATGATTAAGTGTGCTTGAGGGTGGTTATAAGTGTGGCCTGATGGGGTGCCATGTGATCGGGGCAGGGTCCAGTGCACTGCTTTGCCTAGGGCCCATAGTCCTGTAGAGACAGCCCTGGTGGTGGGTCTGACCTACACTCATTTGAGTACCCCATCCCTTTCATTGTGCTGATCAGTGGGGGTGCAGTAGGTTGTCAATGTTACAGTCCTGGAGGACCCATTAATGGTATGAAAAATAAGAATGTGCTATGCCTGTAGGTCTTTTCTCCTTCTAAAGTGCTGGTGGTCACAAATGGCGACATTGTGCTGCTATATTACTACTGGTAACCTGCTGTGACGCTATTACAGGAACTATAATAAGCACCAATAATACAGCAGCACAATTACATATAATGCTCGCATTACGGGCGCTAATATGGCAGAAACACTTTGATTTGTATTGTGGTTAGAAAAATCATATTTTAGATAAGGACCAGGTCTTTCTACAGGTACTTACTTGAATAAAGGTTTGGCGTGAGTCTGAAATGTGTTATTTGAAACGCCACACAAATAAAAATGATAGCTTGATTACAGAAAAAAACCTCTGATGAATCCAGTGATGACTATGTTGAGGTAGATCGATTTTACTCTACTACATGATGCTTTACTGAACCCAAGCTCAGCGCCCAGGAAAGATCCGCGGCTACAGTCCAAGCAGCAACATCTGACAACTGCAGAAAAGTGTTGTCTTAATGCACACAATTTCCTAGGTAATCGAGTTTGATGATTGTAATGCAGTGTAGATCACATTAATGGTCCTTTTTTCTTTTCATAAACGTGAAAAAAAAGATTCATGTGTGAAAATTCATGTGTGACTGCAGTTAACCCCTAAATTTTGCTCTAATTTAACCACTGCTGACTGCCCGTTGACTATTAACTTCTGAGCGGTGGCGCTTTATTTTTGCACAGACTTTCTGGAACTTATTGTGCAGCTGTGCGGGTGGAGAACAGGCTGCCTAACTCCGCTGAGAAGACAGGGATGGTTTATTACCATCCCTGCCTTATTAATTGCTGTACATGCAGCGCTTAATGAGTGTTGTACATACAGACTAACAGGAAGCATCCCAGAGTGGCTGGGTAATTATAAAGCCTGCTGGGTCTTAAAAAAATCAGCTCTTTAGTAAGTACAGGGGGTTGATTCCTCCTATATTTATATAAATCAGAAAAAATATATATAATTAAAAAATAACATTAACAGCACAAACCGAGACTTTTAGCCCCAAATGATTCCAAAACTTTACATCACCTATAGTTGAAACCAGAAGTTTACATACACTATATATAAAAAGACACATCTGCATGTTTTTCTCACTATCTGACATTAAAGGGGTTGTCGCGCTACAATGATTGGGTTTTAATTAAAAGATCTTTAAAAAAACAAGCAGCTTTGCAATATATGTCCATTACAAATGTCCTACTGATTTTGAGTTATCCCTGTTAGTAGGAGTGCATCAGCTCCTGAAATCACTATAGCAGCCGACCTGTTGATTTTTATCTCACTGGCTGCCAGTTCTGGTGACTCATCAGCTTCTGAATACAGGTCGGAGCACAGAGCCCCTCCTGTACAGTATGCTTCTGTAGGGGAGGGCTCTGGCTTCTGTGTCTGTGTGGATTAACCCTGTGTGTGCCTGCTCCCTGCTGCTCTCTACACAGATTGAGGAGAGCAGAGGCGAGGCTGATCTGTAGTCAGTAGATGTGACAGCAGTGAAGTGTGTTACTATAATCATGATGGGTCTGTGGAGCTTTGACTATACTAATAGAACAGATCAGGGGGGCATGTGAACGGTTCATATCCCTCCCTGCTCTGCTGTGTTAGTGACACATCGTGATTATAGTAACACACTTCACAGCTGCCCTGTGTCTGTACTGACAGGGTTTGTTTGTTGTTGCTTGAGATGTCAGTGGAGATTTGTATGCTAAGCAGGGGGTAAAGGAACACTTGCATCCCCCCTGCTCTGCTATTAGCATACACAGCTTCACAGACCTCTGGCTCCATAGCCACTCATAGATCAGCCCTCTCCTGTCTCTTGACTCTGTGGAGAGGAGCAGCAAGAGCTCAGCCACAGCACAGTATGGCTGATTCGGCAGTGAGCAGCAGATCTAGGCAGGCACACACAGGGTTAACCCTGGCACTAAACCTACTCGCACCCCCCCCCCCCTCTCCCTGCAGTATAGAAGTTACTGCAGTCCTAGGAGGAGAGCTGTCTGTGTGCTGAGGGGAGGGGGGAAGGAGGAGGAGAAGAGGCAGACAAGAAGCACGCCCTTGAATTAAAAAATCCTATGCTGCCAGACACATGGAAGTAGGCTGAAAGCCTGTAGTGAGACAACTCCTTTAAATCACAATAAACCTAATCCGTTTTCGGTCAATTAAGATTACCAAAATTATTTATATTTGCCAAATGCCAGAATAATGAGAGAGAATTTTAAGGCATTTTTATTACTTTCTGCAAAGTCAAAAGTTTGGATTACTATGCCTTTAAACAATTTGGGACCGCCCATATGATGATGTCATGTCTTTGGAAGCTTCTGGTTTATTGGCAACATTAATTAGAGATACACCTTTTGATGTATTTTATTGCACACCAGAAACACACTGCTTCTGTGTGTAACATCATGGGAAAGTCTAAAGAAATCAGCCAAGATAACAGGAAGAGAATTGTGGACTTGACAAGTCTGGATCATCCTTGGTTGCAATTTCCAGATACCTGAATACCTGTATACCGTTCATCTGTACAATTATACACATGTACAATTGTACAGATGAGGAGTCGGGTTCTGGGTCTCAGAGATGAACATGCTTTGGTCCAACATGTGTATATCAACCCAAGAACAAAATCAAAAGACCCCGTGAAGATGCTGTTGGAAGCTGGTAAGATTGTTTCATTATCCACAGTGATACGAGTATTGTATCAACATGGGCTGAAAGGCCACTCTGCCAGGCAGAGGTCATTACTCCAAAAGAAATGTATAAAAGCCAGATTAATGTTTGCAAATGCACACAGAAACAAAGACTTACATTTTTGGAGACATGTCCTGTGGTCTGAAGATACTAAAATTGAACTGTTTGGCCATAATGATCATCGTTACGTTTGGAGGAAAAAGGGTGAAGCTTTGAAGCCTAGGAACACCATCCCAACTGTGAAACACAAGGGTGGTAGCATCATGTTGTGGGGTTGTTTTGCTGCAGGAGGGACTGTTGCACTTCCCAAAATAGATGGCATCATGAGGAAAGAAGATTATGTGGCAATACTGAATCAACCTCTCAAGACATCAGCCAGGAAGTTAAAACTTGGGCGAAAACTGCTTACAAAGTCAATGTATAGGAGTGGCAATCACAAAGCCCTGATCTCAATCCTATTGAAAATTTATGGGCAAAGCTGAAAAGGCAGGTGTGAGTAAGGCGACCTAATTTTGATAATCCTTATTGACCTAAAACAGGTAAGGTTTATTCTGATTTCATGTCAGAAAGTGAGAAAAACATGCATATGTGTCTTTTTATATAGTGTATGTAAACTTCTGGTTTCAATTGTATATATAAATGTCTGTGACGGAAAAGTGACACAATTACCCAACTTATTTTAGTGTCAAATTAGCTGTTAAAAAAAATAGGTTAATTACAAAATGTGAAAAACAAACTTTTTAAATTTGTTTTAAACATTTTCCCTCATATCATAAATTTTTTTAAAAATTACATAAAAATAAAGCCTACCACATCATGGAAAAAGAGTGAAAAAATTAAAATAATCAAGTGTGAAAATGCGTCTGATCAGTAAATGACTCGGTCAGAAACTGGTTAAAGAGTGCAGGGTTGGACTGGCCTATCATACTAGCAGAGGATCCTCCGGTGGGTCCAAGCTCTGACACAATAATGTGCACCTAATATCTCAGAGCCTTAAAGGCCTAGCAGAAGACACCCTAATTTGGAGTTCACTCACAATCACACCATAAGATATCACATTAAACCTGCATATGTGGAGATTACTTAAAATGGCTGTACACATATCCCACATAGATAGAGGGTGGGACCTCAGATTAATTTCTTCTGCTGGGCCAAAGGAACGTCACTCTGACACTGTTCCCATATCAAGTTTTTCTGCCAAGGATTTTTATTGTACAGGGCAGTTTTCAGCTGATTTGGATGCAGGTTAATCCCATTTTGATGGGGGTAACCTGCATCACTAACTCTCAAAGCCAATTAGAGTGGGATCTGCTTGAACAAAGGGACATGTACATTCTTCTTTTCCACACCATTTCAAATGTTAACAATGTGAACTACAATCCCTACTGCCCATTGAAATGAATGAGAGTCGGATTACATGAGGATTTTAACATGGAGTTCCATGTTGAATTTGCGTCAAACTTACCCATAAAGTCAGGAAGGAAGGTGCGGTAGGAAAATCCCATGTTATTTTTTCCGCTTTCCACAATATGCATATGCTTAATATATGTAATAAACATCAACTAACATAAAAGAATCCAAAACCTATTTTTTTCAGAGATCCTTATATTTTACAATGACAGAAATCGAGAACAGCTTTGCTCTTTAGCAGGTCCATTTGCCATTAGTACGTCGTTTTGTTTCCTGTGTGCTGCACATGATAGGCGGCTTGGAGCTGACATTCTTGGAGCCAAGTGCAATCTATCATGATTAGCTGGCCCAGCTAAGGAGAGCCCTGCTGTTCCAGTCGGCAGGTGGGGCTGCAGGTCAGAGCTGGCTGAGAATAACTGAGCGGTGCCAGCTGGCTTTAGAAATCCTTCCTCAAAGATTTCCTTTCCTTGTAATCGTTGCACTATCAGTTTCACTGCTGGCTAGAATTCCCTTTCCCTGTGCAAATTGAAGTAACTCATTCAGAGCTGATCCAATAAATGTAGCTTTACCTGTCCCTAATCATTTATTATTCATACATCACAAGATGTCATAAGCTTTAGGCCTTGGGCCTCTCGCTCTCTAGATAGAGATTAACCTTCTATGATGCACAGCAAGAAGACAATTTTGTTCTAACCTATAATAACATACAATACTATGATAACATAAAATGATGATATATATATATATATATATATATATATATATAAATTGTGAAGACTTGCTTTCGTCGTGACGCCCTCCTGGACCGTCCTGGGGGTCTTTTAGCTCAGCACCGCTTGGGTCAAACGGATGGCACTCCGACAACGGATTCTTATTTAAAACTCAGCCTGTTTATTTCGGCACAGGTTTAGGCTGTGTTCACACGTCTTATTCAAGCCGTAATTGCAGGACGGATCCCGCCCGCAATACGGCTTGAATAAGCGGCGGGGCGAGGGCGCGGCGGGGGAGCTGCCCACCAGCCCCATAGACAATGCATTATTTACGGCGCGTACGCGCCATAAATAATGTGCATGTAACTCCCCCCCCTCCACCCGCGGCACATTCGCCAAGCGGGGAGGAGCGACGGAATCCACAGTTCTCTATGAGTACCGTAGTTACTGGGATGGATTGGAGCCGTACTGCAGCGCAAATACGGCGCGCAGTACGGCTCCAATCCGTCCCAGAATAAGGCCTTAAGTCAGCAACAAAACCAGAACAAAACAAAAATCCTTAGGCCGTCTAGCCACTAACTAAACATATGACGTCCCTCTCTAACGTGTGGTCAAGGCCTACCGCCAATGCACCACACACACATGTTACCAGTACTCCCTGGTTCTAGCTTCTCTTAAGCCTCTGGGGGCCAGAGCCTCTTGACAGCTCCTCTGCTGCTCCACTCTGCAGGTAGCAGGTCACGCCCCCTGATCTCCTGTAGTAGGAGGCCTTTAATAGGTGCTCCAGATGCACCCATTACCTAGGCTGGAACCTAAAGACCTGGAACATGGGAACAACCACCCACCCATCTGCAGTTGTTCCGGGAAGGACTGGCTGGACATTAGCCATGCGACGTATAAGGGTCAGCACCCTAATGTTGCTGACTGACAATACCTGGCTTCCCCCACCGAGACCAGGCTCTCGTGGCACGTACGCCACCTAGTGGCAGAACCCTGCGACTGCCTATGGTCGCTCTGTCACAATATATATATATATACACACACACACATGACAGGTTTGATAATAAAAAATTAAAGATACCTTTACCAATATGCCAACACCTTCCGTCAAAGGGCATGGTGCAAAATGAACCAATCTTTGTGCCAATATGAGGCTGGACGTGAATTGAGCACGTAGGTGGTGCAAAGTCCTAGATCTTTTCCCTTGATCTTATTTGAATATATTATAATTTCAGGGAAGCAGCCATGGTGAATAAGTCTCCACACAGCTACATGGTACCTTTCCTTAATGAGGAACTTTGCCCCTTTTGAGCTACATCTACAGCCTCTCGCCTAGCTAACCAATATTATAATCTGCACTGATGAGCAGCAAACATCCCAAAACTGCAGTGTGCAGATGAATGTTAGGTTTGGCCTAACCCTCAGTCGTATTGCAAGGCTCATTGAGTCAGATGTGACCCAAGGAATGCTACATCCAATAGGTGGCACTGCAGAGTTCTAGCTCTTTTATCTTGATCTAAATCTTAATCTTGATCTTATCTTGATCTAATTTGAATAAATGTGAATTTCAGTGGAACGACCATGGTGCCTCTCTCTAATGAGGAACTTTACCCCTTTTGAGCCACATCTCCAGCCTCTTACACAGCCAACCAGTACTCTGCAGCAAACAGCCCTAAACATGGCTTTACTCCCAGTCATATTGGAAGGCCCAATCATATTAGAGGGCTCAATGAGTTGGATGTAACTTGAGGTAACACTACATCCAATATATGGTGCATAGTCCTTGCTCTTTTACCTTAACATATTTGAATATATTTCAATTTCAGGAGGATAGTAGTAAACATTTTGATTAAACCATATAAACCCACTTGCCACTTCAAGGTGACCTCTTTCAAGTTGCTCTAATATTTGGGGAGTGACACAAGTGCAATAATAGCACCTGCCTGGGAGGGGATACCCATCAGCACTTAAAGAATATTGGCTTCCCCCCAAATTTGTAAACTTAGCCCCCATTTCAAATTGCGCTCCAAAGGTTGTTTTAAAATTAAATTCCCCCCAAAAAAATTTTGAAAATCCCTTTAAAATATTTTTTTCCTCCCAATTTCCGAAAAGGGGATAAAAAAAAATTCTTGTGAATTTTAATTTACCTATTAAAATTTAATCCCCGTTTTTAAAATATTTAAACAAAAAGAGGGGGGAAAAAGTTTAAAAGTACTTATTTTTCCTTAAGGGGGGGCTTTCCCCCAAAGTTTAAGCACCCCAAAATTTTAAAATCTGTGAAAAAATTTTCCCCCAAAACTATGGGGTTAAGGGTTTTCCCCCCGCATACGATTCGGGGTTTTGGCGTTAAAAGTTTTTCCCCCGGGGGTTGCAGATTTTCTGTTTTTAGCGACCAATCTCCTTTTTCTTTTGGGGGAAAAAAATGTTTTATTTCGCCCTTTTCCTCTCCTAATAAATTTTACCCCTTTAAAACCCCCCGTCGGAAGGGCCCCGTCCCCTGAGCCCCCCCAAACTTTTTAATGCAAAAGGGAACCCCAAACTTTTTGGGGAAGGTTGGAGTAACAATCCTCCCCAAAATTGGGAAAGCCTTGTTTTTCCTTAAAAATTTGAATATACCAATTTTCAAAGGGGATAAAATTAAAATTTTGTTAACCTAAAAACCCCAGCCACTTCAAGGTGCCTTTTTTGTTCCCCTAATTTTTGGGGGGAACCAAAAAGGAAAAAAGATTTTGGGGGGGTTGGCCCCCCGGCCCCAAAAAAACACCCCCCGGGTTTTTAACCTTTTTAAAAATGGCTTTTAAAAATTTAGCCCGAAAAAAAGCCCATTCATTTTTGGTAATTAAAAAGGGCCCTTATTTAAACACTTTGGGGTTGCCCATGGAAAACAAAAGGGGCTTAAGAGAAAAAGGAATAAATAAAACATTTCCCCAGTATCAGAGGGAGGAGCGCCCCTTTTGGTCTTTTGGGGGGAAAGGGGGCGGTTTTTGGGGGGGAAATGGGGAAATTTTGCCTTTGGCAAAAAGACTTTTTTGGATTTTTTGGAAAATGGGAAAAGGGGGAAAGGCCCCCAGGCCGGCTTTTTTTAACTTTGCGGTTTTCCAAAGGGTTGAAAAAGGCCCCTGGAAATTGGGGCCTATGCCCTAGGGGCCCCCCAAGGGTTTTTCCCCCTTGGTTTTCTAACCCGGGCCCCGGGAAAAACAGGGCGCCCATTTTTTTGGAGGAATTGTGGAAATTCAAAAGGAAACGGGAGGGTTTTTGTTT